>JAJEJO010051586.1:54182-73156 GCA_020662805.1 Glaucomys volans
CTAATCAGAATGGCAATTATCAAGAATACATGCAGCAATAAATGCTAGCAAGGATGTGGGGGAAAAGGTACATTTATACATTGCTGGTGGGAATGCAAATTGGTGCAACAGTTATAGAAAGCAGTATGGAGATTCCTCAGAAAACTTGGAATGGAACCACTATTTGACCCAGTTGTCCCACTCCTCGGTTTATACCCAAAGGACTTAAAATCAGCATACTACAGTGACAATGTTTAGAGAAGCTCAACTCAAAATAGCTAAACTATGGAACCAAACTAGGTGTCCTTCAACATATGAATGGATAAGACAAATGTGGTATGTATGTGTGTGTGTGTGTGTATATATATATATATACATATGTATATATATATATGATGGAATATATATATATGATGGAATATTACTTAGCATTTATTTTGAGGCTTAAATTATATATATTCAGTGCCCAGAATATAGCAGGAATTCTGGTAATACCAGTTCTTTTCTTCTCCCTATGTTGATAATGCATGACCCATACTTGAATTTATTACACCACATACGTACTTTGCATCCAAGCTTTGGGCTGCCCCAAAGAAGCTATCATTCATCTACTTTGCCTCTGCCTTGTCTTTATTATCATTGTCAGTGATATCAGAGGATCCATCCAGCATCATAGCTAATAGTAAAAATGAGAAAAAAGATAATAATTCTGTCCTTTTATTCATCCTGACCTGTCTCTTCTCAAGCCTTTGCCACTTTCTCTGGTGTAGAGGTAAAGTTGCTGATTTGATTGGGCATGTGATGGGCTGACAGATTTGACTCCATAGAAATGTTACAGGCCAGGCTATATGGGCAATGAATACACAGACTCCATTTTGCTCTGAGACTCCATGTTATGTAGGAAATTATCTTCTCCCATGGGAACGTCCCGCCTCAGTCACTTAACATGACATGTTGAACAATGCAAAATGGCAATTCTTACATGATGAAAAATTGTTCTCTTTTGATTCTTTGTTAGCAACCTTTAGTAATCATTCTTTAGTTTGTACCTAGGTAAGGGTCATTTTGACCTACTTTCACCTCTGCTGATGATTTCATGATGTAAGTTTGTAATTTTGAATCATAGCAACACACTCTTACGATTAATGTGATTATTGGTATAAGAACCCCTGCAACCCTATGGTCGGGGCTGTTCTCCCAATAGCCATTTTTGGGGCATTGTGTGAGACAGTCAGCCGGCCGGCTTAATAAAGACTCTCAAATTTGGACTTCTTGGTGGTGAATGGTCTGTTATTAAGTTGTGCCCCATAACAGGCAGAGTCCATGACACAGATGATCTGTAGTTAGGTTGGGTGGAATCGCTCCTTGGAAAGGTCTCTCAGCTGCACCTCTGACTTCAGTTCTGGCCCTGACATAGCTCCTACCCTTCCATTCCCTCTTATGGGTTACATGTATAAACTTGCCCATGGTGTAACTGTCCAGGCCAGGCCCTATCTCCACCTGCTTTATCACCCTGGAGGGTGATAAAGATTTAAAAATTAGATCATAATAATTATACATAGTATTTGGGTTTGTTTTAACAACATTTAACAGGACATTTGATTTCAATCCCCATTTCCACTCCCATTTCCTCCCCTCCTCTCTCTCCCTAGTCTCCCTCCTCTGATGTACCAGTCTTCCTTTTCCTCCTCTATTTATTTTGGATTGGTGCAAATGCTTTCTGAAGTGGGAAGGTGGTGGTGGTGGTGGTGGCAGGAGAAGGAGGAGCAGAGCAGAGCAGCAGGTCCTGTGGGAGCCTAGGCCGTGTGCCTTTACCAGTGCTCCACACTGGGGCTTCAGGTACGTGCGTCACTCTCAGTGAAACAGAGCTTGGGTTTCCAGTTGCTGTTTTCTGTCTGGTGTGTATTTATGTGCTTGGAGCTAGAAATGAGAGGAAGGGCAGTGTGCAATCTTCCCTAGCACCCTGACCTTGAAATGGTCAGGATGACCTGGAATGCCCAGCAGAGCTAGCATGTGTTGAACATCTCCTGCATGCCTAGTATACACTAAGTGATTTACATATAATACTTAATCCATTTACTAATGTGTAGAATCATGCATGATTCAGCCTATCCATCCATCTATCCTTCTGTTTAACCAACCATTTGACATTGTCTGTCTTTTCTTATTTGACACGGGTCTAAATAGACCCTGTCCTAAGGAAGCCCACAGTCTAGCAATTTTGGACTTTCCCATTCCTCACCACAACAAACCCTCATCTTCCTCCATGTCAACCAACAGTATCACTGCTGATCTGTAGATACAGCAGACTCTCTCTAACACTAGGATTGCTACCAGGATAAAATGAGATAATGGATGAGGAAAGCCTTCCAACCACCAAACTGGTAACAAACCTAGAGATTTCTCCTTCACTTAACTTCCAGATGTGAGAGGAGAAAGCTAGGAAAGCCCTGTATGAATTCCTCATTGCCTCTGCAGTGAGCACCACAGCTTTAGTGACTTAAAACAACACCTTTTTATTGTCTTGCAGTTCTGGAGTTCAGAAGTGTGAAATGATCTCTTGGGCCTAAAATTAAGGAGCTGGCAAGAACATGTCCCTTGGGGAGTCTTCAGGTTCAAATATGTGTCTTTGCTTTGTCCACCTTCCGGAAGCTTCCTGCATACCTTGCCTTGTGGCTTCTTTGAAGCCAGCAGTCATATTCCTCTGACCTGTCCTTCATTGGCACATTGCTTTCTCTAATTGGTCAGCTTCCCTTTTCTCTCATTGAGGGCCCGAGTGACCCATTGGGCTTGCCTGTTAAATCCAAGGTGATATTCTTATTTTGAGATCTTTAACTCAATCACAACTGCCCTTTACACTAACACACTCCCGGGTTCTGAGGTGAAGAGGCAGCTGTACCTGGAGAGCTATTACAGGCATTATTACTATCTATATCCTTTGGGCACTATGCTTGAGTTTTCCCACTTGAAATATGAGCCTAATAATAGCAGCATCCTAGAAATGTTGTGAAGACTAAATGTGAAAGTGTGTTCGTGAAGAATTCAGTGCAATCGGTATCACAGAATATATGCTCATTAAATATATAGATGCTATGATGCCGAATGGTGATCATGATTACAAAGAGTTTCTGGGAAGTGATTGTCTCAGCAACTTGCATGGGGAGTGGTCAAAGGGCTGGAGGACAAACAGAGAGTTATAGTGGCCCTCAATTCTATTACTGTTTTTTTACTTCTAATAAAAGACTAGAGATTATCTTTGGAATATATTAATATTAGTCTACTGTAGCTCTTTTTCCATTCTCAGGATTTGGACCAATGATTTGATCAGTGCAAATTGTATACCTATTTAGTCATATCATTCTGAACCCCCTCAACTTTTATAATTAATATATGCCAATAAAAATAAAGATAAATACTGTTTGTAACAATCACAAACTTAAGTTTACAAAAAGTGCGCATGTGTCTGTGTGTGCATTGGGGACTGGATGTGGGGAAGCTGTGGGAAGAACTGTCAAATGTCATTACCCAGAGCCATAGTGCTGTGAAGCCCAGAACTCAAGTGCTGTGTATATCCTTGCCTCTCCTGCCTGCATAGGAAATATCTGCAACTGCCAAAGCAATTTGGATTTTCATTTACAGGAACTGCAGGTATCATTTCCAAATATTGTTCAGAATAAAAACTAATTGAAAATGTAATCAAACTGAAAAATTGCTTGACAAACCAGGGTCACATTCATAAAGGGACACTGTTTTGTCCCTCAGCCATGATGGGGTCTGTGTTGGCACGTGAGGCAACTCTGTCCCATTATTCACTGTCCCTGCTCCGAGGGAGCTCCCTCAGTCTGGCTGCAGTATATTTGCTTAAAGGTCACCTGTCAGAGAAGCTGAGAGCAATCCGGTGCTGGGAAGGCACCCAGATCAGTCCCTTTTGTTTCACTGTAGAATTCCTGTTTTCTGAATCTGAGCAGTCTGTCAGACAACAGAGCTCCCCTGCTTCAGAAGAAGGTTCCTCCTGTGTCATGGGTCATTCAAGGACTTTCCGAGGTCATTTGGAGTCTCTCCAGCCTGAGTCCAGACTCTCCCCCAACATTTCCTTGAGGTTGGATTGTGCAAAGGGGTCATGGCATTTCGTCCAGCAGAGACCCAGGATGCTAATATTTGGAAGGCTCCTGGCAACTGTGTTACTTCCAGTGAAGTAACTGTCATTCTGTGAGCCTGACAGAGACAGAAAAGAACATAGTTCTAGAACCTTAAGGATGGTCATGGACTGATTGAATGGCATCCTCCCACCACCAAAATTCACATACTGAAAGCCTCACCTCCTCATTCCTTAGGATGTGACTGCATTTAAAGAGAGGGTCGTTAAAGAGGTAACTTAATTACTTAATTAAAATGAGGTCCTTGGGGTGAGCCATGATCAATATGAATGGTGTCCTCATAAGAAGAGGAAGTCAGAACACAGGAACAGAGAGAGAAAAGCTCATGAGGATGTGGAGAGAGCATGCTCTTCTGCAAGCCATGGAGAGAAGAAACCAAGTTTGCCAACACTGATCGTGGACTTCTTGCTTCCAGAATTGTAGGAGAACACCTGACGTCACTAGTTAGTAATACTGTGTTATGGTAGCCCTTGCAAACTAATCACAGACCTAGGGTGCAGACCCCGCCTCTTTTGTGTAACATTAGCACACCACCTGAATTCCCTGAGTCTCATTTCTCCACATGTGGTCAGGAACATGCCTTGTTCTGCCAACTTCACAAGTTGTTAAATAGGATCAAGATGGCGAGAGAACCCTGCACGCGTCTCGGCCAGCCTAAGTAGCCAAGAAGCAAATGGTCTTATGACTTCTAAGTCAACGTGTTGAGATTTTGTTTCTATGCCATGTTTAAATAATTGGTTGTGTCACTTGAGAGTGTTAAGATGAAATGGATTATGATATCCTGTGAGAATTCAGTGGGAAGTGTGTGACTCAGTTGAAATGGACAAACTATGGATTTAGGACAGAAGGAGCAGCAACTATGCCTTTTGTTGGCCAAAGTTGGAGGTCTTTTACTCTATGGTATTGTTCATCATTGAATAAGCTGATATTTTTTGTTTTTGATTTTTTCATTTGTTCTAATTAGTTGTACATGACAGTAGAATGCATTTGTGCATTTTGATAAATCATACATAAATGGAGTATAATTTTTCATTTTTCTGATTGGACATGTTGTAGGATCATGTGGGTCATGCAGTCATATATATACATGAGGTCATAATGTCTGTGTCATTCTACTCTCCTTCCTACCCAATACCCCTTCCCTCCTTTCACTCCCTTCTACCTAATATAACTATTCTTCCCTATTGTGAGTTAGCATCTGCATATCAGAGAAAACATTTGCACCCCCCTTATTGTGAATTAGCATCTGCATATCAGAGAAACATTTGAGTAATATTCCATCTTGTGTGTGTATGTGTGTGTGTGTGTATATATACATACACATATATATATGTATGTGTGTGTGTGTGTGTGTGTGTATATATATATATATATATATCACATTTTCTTTATCCATTCATCTGTTGAAGGGCACCTAAGTTGGCTCCATTTTTTAGCTACTGAGTTGAACTGCTATGAACATTGATGTGGCCGTGTCACTGTAGTATGTTGATTTTAAATCCTTTGGGTATATACCAAGGAGTGGGCTAACTGGGTCAAATGGTGGTTCCATTCCAAGTGTTCTGGGGACTCTCAATACTGCTTTCCAGAGTGGTTGCACCATTTTACATTCCCACCAGGAATGTATTACACTTTCTTTTAAATTATTTTAGACATTTAGACACTTGTTTTTCAATTTTTATTCTTGTTAGTATTTGTTTCCTATGCTGCAGTAACAAATTAAATTTACATGATCTTGGTAGCTTAAAGCAATATAAATATAATTACTTGCAGTTCTAGAGGCCAGAAGTGCAATATCAGCATCACTTCCTAGAGGTCAAGGTGTCCCCAAGGCTGGCTCCTGCTGGATGCCCTGGGGAAGGACCAGTTTCCTTTCCTTTCAGCTTTAGAAGGCTGTCCCAATTCCTCATGTCAAATCCCTCCAGGCTCTTCCCTCTGTTGTCACATCTCCTAGGCCTCCTTTGATCTTCTTGACTTATAGGACCCTCACGATTATGTTTAGTTACCTAGATAATCAATAATCCAGGGTGACATCCCCATCTCCAACTCTAACTCAATCATAGCTTCAAGTCCCCCTCTCCATACAAAGTGACCCTTTCCAGTCTTGAGTATTGAAGTGTGGAGATGTATATACATATATACACACACACATATATATATACACATACATATATATATACACACATACCTAATTTACATATATATAATTTTCTGGGGTGGAGGGGTGAAATGTATCACTCAGCCTGCTTAGTATGGAGGAGGCCATGTGGATAACATAAAGAACTGGAGCTTTCCCTCATTGGCAGCTCCACAGTCTTGGGAAGATCGCTTAACCTCTCTGTGTCTGTTTCCTTGAATCTCAAAGTAGTCTAGCATTCCCTGCCTCACAGGGTTGCTGTGACAGTTTGGTTGGAACACAGCAGGTACCCAGCAGGCTCTTAGTAAATGGGAGCTATTTAGTTTCATCTTTGCCCTGGTTTTATACACTCTAACTTATTTTCTTCCCTGTCTTTCACAGAAAGAGTCATGTCATCTCAGACGCAGTTCCCTCTTGCTGCTTAGCTAGTCCCTCACAGGGATCCAGGTCCCAAGCACACATTGGGGTGTACAGGCTGGAGCATATCCTTGGCCTTGAGGAGACCTGCCTGCTTAGCTCTTCCTCCCATATTGGAGGTCAAAGCAGACTGTGGCCAACAGGCAGAGCTGTCTTGTCCACCCTGCTACTCAGAGCAGGGACTGGTAGGGTTGCCTCAGGACTCTAACTCATAACTGAGAACTTGATACCTGCACTTCAGATCCACTTCCTGGGGCCAATTCTGCCTGAAGTCACAGTACCTAATCAGTCTGAGGCCCCTGCCTCCTCTGCCCCATTGCAAGGTCTCCTGCAGCTTGGCCAGGGTGCACAGGCTCCATCACACCTTAGCTTGGCTTTCCCTTGGATTTTGATTCTTTCCTCCTCTGCAGGGCTACGCAGTCTCTGCCTTCTGGTGCTATGATTTGCCAAACTCTTGCCATCCTGACTTCTAGAAATTGAGGCCTGTTCTAAAACTCAGTTCAGGAGGCAGGAGGGATCACCGGCCCTGATGAATCACAGTGCCCCTGTTACCAGAGAATCAAGTCTTGATTCTCTTGTATTTGAGTTTGTTCTTTCTGCTGGGAAAGAACCTGCATCCACCTACCCACTATTTATTGAGTTGCTATCATAGCTCCAGTTGACACAGAGATAAAGTACAGTCCTAGCCTTCAAGGAGACCATACACCAGGGAAGGAAAGAAACAAGTAACCAACAGTTACACAATGTGGAGTAAGGCATTGTTCCATCAACATACAAAAGAAGGTAATGGAAACTTAGGGGAGGAGGTGCTGAATTTTGAGGTCAGAGGTTAGGGAGTCTGCACAGAGGAGGTGACATGAGAGCCTTAGCTCTGACTTCTCAGAGGCTGAGCAGGAGTTCGCTAAGTGGACAAGACAGGCCTGGCTGCTGACAACTCGTCAAGCCTGGAACCTGCCTCCTAATTCCGACTGGTTCAATTTTCAACTCTTCCAAAGAACAGCAACCATGGACTGAATTGTGTCCTCTCTGACTTCATATGTCGGAGCATGACCCCCGTGTGACTGTATTTGAAGACAGAGCCCATCAGGAGATAATTAAGGCTAAATGAAGTTGAGAGTGTGGCTCCTAATCCTAATTTAAGACGGTACCCTAAATAGAGGAAAAAGAGACACGGGTAGTCTTTCCACCATGTGAGGACACAGTGAGAAAGTGGCCCTCTGCCAGCCAGAGAGCCCTCGCCAGTCAATGAACCAGCCAGCACCTTCATCTGGAGTTTCTTATCTCCCAGAATAAGGAGGAAATAAATTTTTGTTAAGTCTCCCAGTCTCTGCTATTTGTCATGGCAGCCCGAGCTGACGGACAGTAGCTGGAGGAAATTCGTGCTTTTGGCTACCCAGCAGGCCCCATGTAGGCGACAGAGAGAAATTTACTAAGTAAAAACAGGCTGGGTGCTTTACCTATATCATCTCACTTAATCACCACGGCACTATAATGGAGTATTATCCTTATTTTGCAGATGAACCAGCTGAAGCTTGGATGGGATTGGTGATTTGCATGAGGTCCTCCAGTAGGGCTGTAGTTTGAAAGCAGATTTATCCGGTATAAAGTGCATCTGTGCGCTAGGTAAGGATTGTTTCTAAAAGGTGTAAACCTTCCCATTCAAACAGACTCAGCTCCTACTCTTGGTCCATCCTCAGGACTGTGTGCTAGTAGGGTCCTGGATTTCAGGATCAGGCTCTGTCAACCTCTCAGCGTTTCCTGTAACCCAGCCCCAGTCAGCCCCAGAACATCTTAATAAGATTCCCTCCTCCTGC
Source organism: Glaucomys volans (assembly GCA_020662805.1). NCBI lineage: Eukaryota > Metazoa > Chordata > Mammalia > Rodentia > Sciuridae > Glaucomys > Glaucomys volans. The sequence goes on from JAJEJO010051586.1 coordinate 62,687, forward strand.
CATCCGCACTTATGAGTGCATCCCATCAATCTCAAGAGAAAACACACTGAGCCAAACAACTCACCTACCTGAGCCTGCTGTTCAGTAACTGAACAGGTCCACCTGATGGTGATCAATGTGCTCTCTCTTTTGGATACAGTGTTACAACTCAGGAAGAATAAAATAAATGACACAGTAATCTTTTGAGATGTTATAAATGAAACCTGTTCAAAGTTGTAAAGGTGTCTGTAGAGAGAAGTGTGCCTGACTTCATCCTTAGCACACATGTATTAAGCGCCTGCTGTGTGCCATGATAGGCTCTGGAGATTCAGGAAAGAATAAGGGACAGTCTTTGGTAGAGAGAGAGCTGCTGTCTAGATAAATTCATGGACCTCTGGGTGTAGCTCTGTGAGAACCGTGTGGCTCTGGGCAAGGCCCTGGATCTGTTGAACCTTAGCGTGCTGATCTTTTGTTTGTACAAAACAGCATCTGGAATTGAGCACTGCAGATTTGGATATCCATGGGGTATCCTGGAACCCATCCTTCATGGACACAAAGGACGACTACACTCAGTTTTATTTTTCCCAGTGGATTTAATTAAATTTCAGAAGAGTCTCTGACTTAGTTTGGCTTATCAACATTTCTGTCTGGTCAGCTTGGGTCACCTGGTCACTTAGGTAGGGTGATCCCAGAAGAAGTTTCCAAAGATAGAAGTGATCTCCAATGGGACCAAACAGTGGTTGCCACCACAGTCCTTGGCCCACTTTGTGACCACCTAGTCAGCCGTCATACTCTCTGTCCACCAGGTCTTTCTGTTGCCATCTTTATGAATCACTGCACCTTCCCATCCTCCAGAACATTCCATTCTGACTAGCCTCTTCTCTCTATTTCAGTGCAGTGCCCTTGCAGAAAACCCCACCTTGTCTTCCACTGTCCCAACCCTCTGAGAAACCTCTCCTGGGTTGCTCTCACCTCTGGGTGTGACCCAATTCAATGCAGTTTTCTTTAAGATCCAGGATGCAGTTGCATCTAATTAAGAAGATCCAGGTAAAGGATGTAAAATCTAGGGGAGTAAATGTTACTAATTTAGTACGAAAAGAGAGAAGGATAAACTGTGCTCCTTTTACAACCCTAGGGATGCTAATTAGCAATCTAAAGCTAATTCCCTGATTTCTGTTTTCTTTCCTGGAGAAAAACAAACTCAGTTGAAAAGGAGGCTGGAAAGGTAGGTGTGTTCCTGTGGAGGAGCTGGCTAATGAGTGGGATGGGAGTTGAGGAGCTGTGAGGGAAAGGGGTGGGGCTGGTTGGAGGAAAAAATCACAGCTGAAGGAATATTACCTATTTGGAAGAGGAAGCAGATCTGCCCCGTGATTTTAGAGAAGCAAATTGCAAGTCTATGAGGAAACAATGTCTAGCTGTCTGAGCTCCCTAATGGGGCGTATGAAGTGACATTGTAAATATTGAACTCTTCATTTTTAGAGGTACCCAAGTAGGCTTGGGTGTAAACCTGTCAGAAATGCCATGCAGGGGAACTTTTCACTGTGCGAGAAGTAAAGCGTTTCAAAGTCCCTTGATACTAAAAAATCCTGAGATTCAACATTCATCCTACTTCCTTCAGAAATGGAGGTGAACTATTCCTGGGAATGAGTAGAGGATCATAGGACAGTCAGTCCTCAAGTGATAGAGCAGAGAGCTGCACCATGGCTACCAAAAGCAATGCAAGTCTTCATTTAATGACATAAGTTTAGGCTTTCAGAATTTTCCTGCTATTTTCCCAAACTTTCTAGCATTAAAAATCATTTCCATTGAAGACCCCAGTCCATTATACAACTAGAAATTCCCCAAACAATAGGCCCTGGGAAGATAACTGACTTCAACTTCCTTATCTGCATAAAGGAAAATGAATGGTGTCCTCCAAGGGCTACTCCAGCTCTGAGCATCCTTGCAGTTTCATGATTCTGAGGCACAAGGACTTTCAGATCAGTCAAACTTGGTGTGGGTAACAGAGGGTCTTGCATAGATGGGGTGATAGTGCTGCGGCAGTGAGTTCCAAGGTGTTCCTGTTGAAGCAAGGAATGCAAGTGGGAGACTACAACAAATTCTTGCACCTCTGCAAGAGGACGAGACTGCTATTTTATAGTTTTATTGCCTTCTTAGTATTTAGTTAAATATCTCATCTGTAGTGGGCATGTAATGAATATTTGTTGGACTGAACCCTATTGTATCTCCCATTAATTTAGTCAAACCAAATAATTCATCTTAACCAGAGCATGGTGTGCCCCTTCGTGCTTTCTGGATTTCCATGCTTCTTTCCCCATAGTTCTGGTTTGGGCTCTTGGCTCTTCTAGGCAACTTAAAGTCGAGGGGAGATAGTAGAAGGACTTGACAGGCAAGTTCAGGGATGTTAAAGGCAGGAAACAACATATAATGGGGGCCACGTGGACTCAGGAACTGGAAAGCTAGACACAGAGAGCCCTGCCTCTCTCCAGTGTCCTGTGATTTGACATTTAATTTTCTGTGGCTTTGCTCTATTCTGCTTCTCTGCATCTTTCTCAGCTAACTCATTAGTATGCCAAGACCAATTGCCAACTTTCAAGTATGTATGACCTGTTAATTCAAGCACTCATCATCTTCTGATGCAATCTCAAGGTCTCCTAGTTACCATCTTCAAAGGGGGACAAGTGATCTCACTCAGTGCATTTGTCCAAGCATGTATCTGTGTCCAGTCACTTCTGCCCACAGGGGCCAGGCTCACATGCTTGTGTTTTCCAGTCCCAAGGCTGTGAGACTGACACCACAGCTAAGGGCGAGTTGAGTGTGGCAGGCTTATTGACCCAGGGGTCTTTGTAGGCAACTGTGGTCATGCTGTTCCCTCTGCCTGGGACCTCCTGCCCCCTCCCCCATTAGTGAGCTTCTATTCACCTTCCAAAACCCATTGCAAATAATATGCCCTTTCAATTTTTAACTCATATAGGCAGAATTATTTTTCTTTCCTGATTGCTCCCTGTAAAAGTTCATTTAAATTGTCAATTTGATTGGATTAAGAGATGCCAATGATTAAGAGGCCTCTGGGTGTGTCAATGAGGGCATGTCTAGGAATGATTAAAATGTGGGACAGTGAACTGAAGTGGAGCCCCTCCCTAAGCATGGACAGCACTGCCCAATAGGAAGGTAACTTGGATGGAATAAAAGTTGGAAGAACCTGGAAGCAGATGCAGATGCAAGCTCGACTCTTCTTGAATGGGTTCTTGATCGCTGCTTCGATCATCTGAGGATATTGGACTCTTGCTTCTTCACTCTTCCAAAGTGGACTCTGCCAGTGATTCTTCAGGTAGTTACAGCCTTGGTCTTGGGACTAGGGTAGCACCGTTGATCCCTCTTCTTCTGGAGCTTCTGCATCTTGGACTGCGCAGCTGCTGGTTCTTCCGGCTCTCCAGCTGCAGGAGACCATTGTAGACTATCCAGCTTCCGGTTGTGTAAGCCAATTTAATGAATCCCCCTTTTATAATCATACTTACTGTTGATTCTGTTCCTCTAGAGAACCCTGACTAATACACTCCCATATGTTCTTCATACTTTAGTGAAATATTCATTCATTTATTCCTTCATGCATCCCATATGTATGTACTGAACACTTCCCATATGCCAAGCTAGATGAGAGGGCTTATCCTGACCTGCACAGTCTTGGGAGGAAATGAATAAATCAATACATGCAGAACTCCCAGAGCAGAGACTTGCAAAGAGGGAACTCTCAATAAATGCTGGTGTTTTGGTAATAATTCACACATTATGGCATAGCAGTCAAGGGCATAGTTTCTGAAGCTAGATTGCCTGTCTTTACCACTGATATCATCTTGGGCAAGTGATATTTTTATTCAGTATCTCAATTTCCCCATTGGTAAATGGTTATAAAGAACAAGTGAGTTTACTATCCAAGACATGGAAACAATCCAAATGTCCATCAGTGGATGAATGGATAAAGAAAAAATGTGGTTTGTACAGAATGGAATATAATGGAATATTGTATGGCCATTACAAAGGAGAAAATTCTGTGACATCTAAACAGGATGAATCTGGAGAACATTATACTAAGTGAAATAAGCCAGTTACTGAAGGACAAATGCTGTATTTCTCATTCACATGAAATATCAAACAGTCAATAGTCATAGAAGTATAAAGTAAAAAGGTGGTCTCCAAGGGCTGGGATGGAGAGGAGAAATTGGTGGTTGAATAGAGTCTCAGTTTGGGAAGAGAAAAATCCTAGAGATCTGTGGAACAACAGGTGAATATCTGAATGAATATATACATACATGAATATATATATGCATGCATAAAACACTTTTGAACTGCACACTTAAAATGACTAAGATGGCAACCTTACTACTCTCGTTTTAAAACATGTTGAAAGGAAAACAAACAGTGCTTTCCGTAGCCTGTATTACTGGAACTATTTGGCAACAAAATTTCCAAAAGCTTATTTCCAAATCAGAGAGAGGGTCAGTTTATGCAAGTAGTTTAGAATAATATCTGGCTTGTGCTGGGCATAACAATTAGTTATTACTATACTAATAATTGAATATCATGTGATAAGGGACATTATGAGGACAGGTTCAGAGAAGGCATAGTGTCTTCTGAGTAGTGAGAAGTAATACATAGTGAGGTAATTACAGGACAGCCCTGGCTTTGTGACTGTGGGTAATTTAGACAATCGACAAATACATCTACCTTGCTTTGAGAGTGACATTCTCTCTCTCTCTCTCTCTCTCTCTCTCTCTCTCTCTCTCTCTCTCTCTCTCTCTTTCTCTCTCTATATATATATGAACTCTAAATTATATATATATATATAAATTTTTGCTGACTGCAAGAATTAAGAATATATATATATACACATATATAACACATATGAATATATTTATGTATATATATTCTTAATTCTTGCAGTCAGCATTCAAAGGAGGTCTTGTTTTCTACAGAAGTGTAAATTCCTTTTAGTTGGGGTCTATATATTTCTTGTTCAGCATAGAATGTTCAATGTCTTACCCAAGAATCAATATTTGTTGAACCAGTGAATTTTACAAATGCACCCACTTAGGCCCAGAAAGGCCAATGGCTATTTCCTTGGCAAATGGCAGAATCAAACACGGCCCTGTCTCACTGCAGACGGCAATGTTCCACCCACCCTGTGGCTTCCAGGCGACCCTTTCAGACCTCTCCAGCTACTGGGCAAAGGGGTGAGAAACCAGACAGCCTTCGGTTCCAACCTGGCTGCCCTGCTCAGTGGCGCTGTGAACCCTGGCCCGCTGCCTCGCATCTCTGGGCTCCTGGATGCTGACCTGTAGCCAGGAGGTCGGAACAGCAAGAGAATGTTTCCGAGAAAAGCAACAGCATGTGCGCAGTGTTTGGTCAGTGGCTGCGCCAGGCTGGTTCCTTGAGCAGGTGGTTTCTGATGTGGGGGAAGGGCAAAGAGCAGCCCAGAAGGATTCAGGCTGCATCAGGATCGAGGGGACCTTAGAATTCAGATGAGGATGTCTTGAAGTCCCTGCATGTTCCTCTCCTTCCTTTCTCTGTGGGAGGGCTCTTTTCTTTGTCACATAAAGGAGAAAAGAGCAGTGTCTGCACCTCAGGAAGACATGGGAGTTTGTTTCCACCTCGCTGCAGGTGTGAGAGCTCATCACACGATTACTGCAGGGCTTTGTCCTCTTGCTGGGACAGACACATCTGTCATGGCTGGTCCTGGGCCATGACACTGGGCTGATGGGCAGATTGATGGAAGCAAAGAGAACAGTCCCGTTTGCCTTCATGTTCCTGACGAAGCTGCAACATCACCAGCAGATAGGGCAGCAGGGCTGCTGGGGGTCTTCTGAGGAGTGGCCTGCGGGATGCCCCGTGCTCCCTTCCAGCATGGGACCCTCCAGACCTGCTCATGCTGCCCACATTGGAAGAGCATCCTTATGAGCACTTCCACGCACTGAGCACTATCTGAGGTCTTTCATTGAATCCTGGCAGTGGTCCTGCAAATTAGACATGAATATTCCCATTTTATAGATAAAAAAACCAGACCAGCACCTCCAAGACGTCAGGGTGCTGTACTGGTCAGTGGGCAGCTGGAATCATGAACCAGGTCTGTTTATTTGCAAAGCACAGCCCTCCCCCTACAAGGGATGGCCTCTTCCAAAGACTGATCAATCTCTGCTGGGCTCGGGCATGGGGTTGCGTGTAACCTTTGCACAGCAGCGTGCGGACCCTGGTGGGAAGGAAATCCAGGCGTGGTGGGCTGAAAGTACTCACATTCCAGATGCAGGGACCCCTTCAGTTCTTTGCTGTATGTTTAAGAAACCCCACTCTGCTCTGTTGTGTGGGGCTCCTGGTTGCAACCTTGATGACACACACATTCTCCCTCTGTGGAGCTTACGCTCTGTTGAGGGAGCTGCAGAAAACATCTCAGAGTGACCAGCTATGCTGAAGGACATGACCTAAAGGAAGAGCATCTAGTGTACTGAGGTTACTCTGGAGGTGTCCAGGAAAGACTCCTGGAGGCAGGGACTTGGCTGGTGAGGAAGAGAGAAAGTTGGTGTCAGGCTCCTGCCCTACCAAATTCACATTTTGAAGCCCTCACCCCCCTATGATGGTATCTGCAGATGAGGTCTTGGGGAGGGTGGGGTCCACACGATGGGAGTAGTGTTTTCATAAGAAGAGAAGGAAAAACCTGAACTCTACCAAGTGGAGAGACATCAACAAGACAGCCCATAAAAAAGCCCGGAGGCCCTCCATAGCCACTGAACTTGGCTGCACCTTGACTGTGGACTTTTCAGCCCTGAAACTGAGAAGGAAATGTCTGTGTCTGTGTTGAAGCCACCTGTCTGTGGTGTTTAGAGACGGCAGCCCGAGCTGCCCGACACTGCAGGACAGGATCATGGCCCCAGGTAGCCCCTGTTTCCTCCCACATGCCACATTCTACCAGCGAGGGATGTGGGAGTTCTTAGCAGTTCAGTTTCCACAGTCACTGGAACGTTCTGCCTAGCCAGGGCAGATCCTCCAGGCGTTCGTTAAGAACAAAGTCCAGGGAAAGTTATTTGCTTTCACTGGGGAGAAGGCAATAGACATGTGGGCATTAACTGAAATGGTTTTGGACATTAAGTCAATTTCTGGGGAAATGGAATCTGGATGAACTGGCACCTTTTGAGTCTATCTGACGTGCAGTTCTCTTTCATGGTTCTCAATGCCATTTTTGCCAAAAGAATTGTTTCTCAGTGTGTAACCTGCTATTGCCAGAAAAATGAAACCCTTTGGCCTTGGGGAGGGGCAGAGATCAAGAACGAGGGAAAGCAGGGAGCCTGTGAGCAGAAGCACTTTCCCAGTGTGGATAGTTTCTACAGATGCACACCACACTAGAACGGAAGGGACTTAATATTCAGCTCATTCCAACCTCCTCATCTGATAAGTGAGGAAATGGAGACCCAGAGGGGGGAAGTGGCCAGATCAAGGGCAAGCCCTCTCTGGTGGCAGAGCTGGGAAGATAACGCTGATCTGTCCACTCCAGGTATTTCAAGTACAAATGGCTTACCAAAGGGAACTAATGCATATGAAATGATTGAAAGTACCAGAGGAGCAAAGGTCGGGAAAAGCTGCTGACACTCAGTCTTTCTGCTGTCAAATAATCTGGAACTGCAGAAGGCTGCCTCTAATGATTGCATTTGCTTGCCACAGGAAAGCAAGTGGTTGGTGGAAGCTTGGAGATTTCTGTAAAATCTCTCATCTGCTGAAGTCCACATGTGTATCTGCTTGACATGGAGAAGCAACAGTAGACAGCATACACCTCTAACTCTTCCCAGCCTCTAATGGCAAAATTTGAAGCATAGCTCTGGAGCAAATCACTCTGAGAAATGTAGCTCCCAGGCTTGCAGACCTTGTGAAGTAGGAAAAACTTGGAAAGGCCACCTCTGGAACTGTTGACCCTTCTCCTATCTGTAAGCCCCTGCTCTCCTGAGAGGGTGCCTCTCCAGCGGCTGGCTCTAGAACCACTTGCTCTGCCATAAATCGGATAGAAGCACCAGGAAGACATTTGCTAATTTCGAAGCTATTGTGTACATACTAGCTTGAGACCTCTGCTACCTCCACATGGTGAAGAAACCACCAGGAAAAATAAATTAGACCTGTGCAGAATGGTGCCCAGATCTGTCCAGAATGGTGCCCACAGAAGTGGCAGTAACGGCCTCCACTCTATTTCCACCTTCTGAAACTCAGACAAGCACATTTGATCCAGATGGTATTCAAGTCTGAGAAGGAGTTTGGATAATGTGGTCTTACATTTCCAGATTCTGCCACCCAGACAGACAACCCAAGAGGAAACTGAGTACTGATCCACCATATTCATCACTGGGGGACCCAGTTCCTCCTCCCATGTTCTTTTGGAAGGCTCTTCCCCAGGGAGGCACCTCTGTCTGCTCCTTCCATTTTTGCTCTGTCCTCTTATCTGTGGGAGTGAGTGTGTAACACCTAACCATGGACGTGGCTCAACTCCTTCTGGATTCTTCTTTGGGTTCTGCCCCCTACTCATGAGGGTATACTGCTCTCTTCTCCTGGCCACATAGTCCTTTTCATCTGAAGGCCCTGCCTCTGAGCATGTGGTCTGATGGGGCTGGGGTGGACAGACCTTTTTCCTCGGAAGTGAAGTTTCAGCAAGCCCACTTGACTACCCAGTTAAGCCAAGTGCTCTAAGCAGCTTTGTCTCCAATGAAGTGTACATTTTGACCTCCAGATGCCTAAATCCTGTTCAATGCTATGAATCCCAAACTTAGGCAGAGGATGGATAGTGGGTGTTATATGTTAACCCATTAAATTCCATTATAATCAGAGCAGGGACAGAACCCAAACAGACAAAAAGACTACAAATGACAAAGAGCACAATCAAACTCAGAGCTAATTAAACTCTAGTCTGAAAAATGCAAAGAATGATTTCACCCCAAAATTAAAAAAATTTAATGTTCAATGTATGGGATAATGTAGTTTTAAAATGCTGCTTGGTGGGTATATAAATTCACATATTTGGGAAAAGAAATTTTGTGATATCTTTCAAAGCCATGTGGTTCAGCCCAGTAATCCTGTATCTAAGTGCTTCTAAGGGGAAAAAAGTCTGCTACCCATTTCAATGCTGTTTATTAGTATGAAAAATTGATTTCCTCAAATTTCCACAATAGGGCATTATTAAATAATTGCAGTACAGAGAATGTTAAGCTTCCATTACAATATATATAAATATTATGTGTCATATGGAAATAGTCATGGAGTAAAGAATATTATGAAAGCTGTACACAATTATCTTACTTTAATGAGAATATAAATATATGTGTGTATATATGCATATTCATATGTGTAGCCACATACGTGCATAGATGTATAGATGTATGTATGTGGAAAATGCAGTTATGCCACATGATTTCCAAGTTTCTGAAAATAATAGGAGGCCTGGGGCAAAAGAGATGGGAGAATGGAACGTACCCCTCCCTTTCTTCCTCTTTCTGGCATTTTACATTCTGTTTCTGGTTTCTGATGAAATTGCGGGGTGCGAGAAGAGATTATCTTATCTTTATGACTCTTTTATAACTAGAAATTATGATTACTTTACCATTTATTATACAAACAACATTAGGGCCACATTAACACAAATGAAAATCTTGGCTGACAATTCTGCCACCCTAATAAGTCAGCTTCCTTTTATCCTTGTTCCCTGCCTGTTCTCATCCATATGCAAGCAGTATCTGTTCTCATAATAATGTTCTTACAGCACACGCAGAATTTTCTGTCTTTTATTTTAGTTATTCTATAGTTAAAGCAACTTTCCCTGTTGCACCAGGGTCCCTTCATCGGCCTGGGTCTGGATCGTTTGGGCTCCTCTCTGAAGCCTTTGGTGGCCTGGAAGTGTCCACACCTTCCCTGACCACAGCTCTCAAAGGCTGGAGATGGCCTGATGTCCCACCAGGAGAAAACTCCTGATTGAACAGTACTAAAGTAGGTTGGGGCAGTCACTTTCTGTGATGGTCCTGTAACTGTTTTGCAGGCTCTGAAGCTTCCCAGAATCTGGCTTAGAAATTAAACCTGAGACAATGTCTTACATGGATGTGTTAATCATCTTTCCATCACTGTGACCAAAATACCTGAAAGAGCAACTTAGAGGAGGCAAGATTTACATTGGCTCACATTTTCAAAGGTTTCAGTTCATGGTTGAGCTCCATTGCTTTGGGCCTGAGATGAGGCAGAAAGAACATCATGGTCGAAGAGCTTGGAAAGGAGAGAGAGTAAGAGGGCGAGAGGGTCTAAGAAGAAGAAATACCCTTCCAGAGCACAGGTCCAGTGGCCCGCTTCCTCCAGTTAGACTCCAACTCCTCCAACTTCTACCATCTCCCAGCAATCCATTCAAATAATTAATCATTGAATGGATCCATCCACTGACGAGGTTATAGCCCTCATGATCCAGTCGTTTCCTAAAAGCAT
>JAJEJO010051586.1:78156-116919 GCA_020662805.1 Glaucomys volans
GTGAGGTTTGCTGGTCTATCTGAGATGTAGCTGTGCCTCTCATTGCAGAGTTGTCACTGGAAGATGGAGAAGGAACTTGGGAAAGGGAATGCACCCTGAGAGGACAGAGAAGCAGGCAGGGCTCTGAAAGCTGTGTCAGCATGCAAGAAAGCCACAGAAAAGTGGTGGCCACCAGGGTGAAGCCATGATGCTCTCAGAGCTGGAGGACAGGTCTTTCCTGCCTATTATGTGAGGAATGCTCTTTCCTAGTTCTGACTTCCCCTCCCATGTCCACAGCACAGGTCTATCTCACCAGCCCTGCAGTTGCTCACTCTGATGCTTGCTGTCCAATCGGGTTTCCTTTCCAATCACATTTCTCCTGTGCTTCCTCTCATGGGTGGATACAAGCAATGCAGCAAATAAATGCTAGACAGGAGGAGCAAACAGAGACTCCTGGGGAGGCGGCTACACACCTTGCAGCATGCATTTGTCTAAGCAATTGTTAGGACTCTTTTAGGAGCAAAAACACCCATTCCTCTTCCCCCGCTTGAGTCCTAACCAGTTGCTGAGTGAGATAAATAGGAAGGAGGTGGAGAAACAAAACATTGTTTTATTAATGACAACGATGCAGTTGCAGAATGTTGCTCAGTTTAGCAGCCGAAATGAGCATGCTGTGTGCAGAGGAGACACTTACTAAGATGAGGAGTGGGGACAAAAGGCCCAGGGTATTAAGGATAAATCTTCCACATAGAAGAATGTTCTAGAAGAAGAGCTGATTTCCACACAGCAACATCCGTGCCCCTGTTCATGTTCATCTGCCTTTCCTCTAACTGAACAGTATAAAATGAGGGCAAGAAGTCAAGTAAGAGGACAAATAGTTGCAAGAGCCCTGGTCAGGGAAGAATCCATTTGATCTGAGGTTTTGGAGAAAGGATTGACAGGAGTGATGGATAAGGCGCATCTCAAAAGACGAGCGTCTGTTAACACGGAGAAGAAAGACGGCATGCTTGGTGGGAACGCAGGTGCAGGAATGAGGTGGTGGGGCAGTTCACCTTGTCTAGATGTCCAGTGCGCCTTGCTGTCCAGTGGGAGGTGCTGGTAAACTGGAAGAAGGTCTCTTCTGGTTAGGACGCATGAAGGGAGATGTATGTTCGGGAGGAAGGAAGGATCGAGACATCTCTCAGGTGTGGTCTTGGCAGGGCACAAAATTGAGTGCTCAGGAAAAGTTCTCTGGCTGATGAAGGGACAGTTTCTGCACAATCGTGCTGCTCTGGGCAACTCCTGTGGCTGAGCTCTTGGCCTCTGCAGCTCAGGGAAGAAGTGCCTTACTCTTTTTCAAAGCACTGTGACACTTCCCAGGTGGTGGTGAGAGCTGCCGTTGAAACCCTTCACGGGCACTTGTGTTTTCCAAAGAGATGGACAAAATGGCAGTGGAGACACAGGAATCCTTTGAATCTGTAGAAACACAGTGATGTCTCATCTTTTACAATCAAAGGAGAGGGAGGCTTTCTTTTCTCCAGAAATTCTTCACAAAAGTCGCTTTGTGGGGCCTGGAGTGCTGGGTACTCACAGCAAGGCCACCTGCAACTTTGCCTTGGAAGAGAAAGTGCCACCATCCTTTGTTTTCAGAAACGAGTGCTTTCTCTGTCATTGCCTCCCTGGGGGCGGCTTCATTTCCACAGAGGCCATGGAAGGCAGAACTTTCTCCACAGAACGAGGAAGGTGTGAGATGTAGAAAGTGTGTGCATCTGCTCTGCACCAAAGAGGTGGCGCCACCTGTTGGAGGGAAGCACCCAAGGAGTAGCCCCAGTGTGCCAGGCGCAGTGCCCGACGATTAGGCACTTTCAAAAAATATTATGAGCCGCTCTGCTGCCACTCCATCGTACAGATGAGGAGACTGAGCCCCAGGCTGTGTAGTGTCTGACGCCAGGGCGTGTGCTCTTCCCAGGAACCACACCGCTCCCCAAGAGAACGTTGAACCAGAAGTTAGGTCCAAGGTTAGTTTCTGCTCACCTTCTTCATAAACTGAATTTCTACATCTCTTCTGTCCACCTGAGCCAGTGGCTCACCATGCCCTGGACCTTGGCAGAGCTGGGAAACATTAAATATGACTTCAGAGAAATCAGGCTACTGTCCACCTGATGGCCAGAGCATTGTATCTCAGGGCAAGTCCTGGTTCACACTATCCCTGGCATTTTACCACATTTCCAGAATTTTTCTTATAATTTGACATTGAGTCTATGAGCTCCATCAGAAGCATCACTACACTGTACTTAAAACTTCCCTTTAATGTTTCTCTTTAAAAATTTAAAACTCTGTTTTTCTTAAGGATAACTTTTGAAAGTGAAAATTGGAAGATGAAAATTCCACAAATTCCTTTGAATCACCAGAGTAACAACTGGCATTCCCCCCACTCCCCAATTTTATAATTAAGCCATTTTGAAACTAGATATTCGAGTTCTGACTCCTTCATGGGCATGCAGTGTCCATGGTCAAGTTATGTAACTTGCTCAAGTCTCCATCTCCTGGTCCTCATGTGACCCGCATGAAGATGACATGAAACGAAGCACCACGTGGAAAGTGTCCAGCACAGGGCCTGACACAGACTCTTCTTTGATGATAGGTCGTAGCCGTCGCCACTGGGGTCCAAGCTAGGGGTCTGCACCTCACTGATGGCAATCATTAGCTGAGTGGAAATGAGGGGCGGATCATTCTTGAAACTGCCAGGCTGTGAACCAGGCTGAAGGAGCTTTGTGAGTCCGTCAGAAGGCAGAATTATAGTGCTGCTGGGATCATACAGCGGTGCCACCTGACACTCTATCTCCCATGACATCCACTGGCCTCCCCATTGAGGATTTTGACATTTAAAGACAGTCAGTTGACCAGAGCCTGAGTCCCATGGGGTGGGAGTCTTGTGTCTCTTATTTATTGCTTGGACCTCCTGTACCCAGAGTAGTTGAGGGCACATAGCAAGTTCTCGAATGTACTTGTTGAGTGTAAATGAGTGAACAGGCACTCACAACTTCCTGAAGGGGCACACACAGTGACACGCCTCACTTTTGATCCTCTCTTGGATATCCATTGACAGCTCCCTGTGTCTTTGGCCTTAGACCATGTCACTGTAGAGTGGACAGATTTAATTAGGCTAGGATTCTGCCTCCAAGTTGCTTGTGGAGCAAAAAGGGAGATAAGCCACATTGTAGATTCCTTTACTGCAGGGGAGAAATGATGAAATGAGAAAGGTGCCTTGACAATGTTCAGGAGGGAGACACCACTTCTAGCTGATGGAACCTGGGCAGCAATAAGGTTTGAACAGATTCTTAGGTTTCCTGTGCTCTTTACTTATTCAGGCAATTGAGGAAAATAACCAGCCACCAAGTGGATAAATGATTAGATTCCCAATATCTCTCTCCCTTCTCTCTCTCTCTCTCTCTCTCTCTCTCTCTCTCTCACACACACACACACTCTCTCTCTCTCTCTCTCTCACACACACACACACACACACACATACACACACACACACCTGCTAACTAAATTAACCAACTGTCTAACTTAATCAACTTGTGGATTCCATCAAGATAATCAGCCTTGTTTTGGTGCCACGGCTTCAACATATATTTTGGTGGTGAATGAGAAATTAGCCTGGCTCAGCATCTTGTCTTAAGTCTCCACACTGAGAGTTTTGACTTCAACAATTCATTAAAATCTGGCATCTGTGCCAAGATCTCCCTTGCTTCCTTCCCCCTCTTCCCTTCATTAAAACAGAGCTATTATGCAATGCTATTCCTCTGCCCAGGGCTCATTCTAAAAATGTTCTGCAAATGCTGCTGCTGTTGCTGATTGGCACCAGGAGACAGCAGGAGATGGCAACAGCCAGCAGGGGCTCCTCTCCTGAGTCCACTTTGGCAAAATGCTTTGTCCTGGATGGGCCATGGGTCACACTGAGCCTCAACCACATGACATAGCTGGAATCAAAGTGCCAAGAGACAAGAAGATGGGGAAGGGAGGTAAAGTGCTGTGGATGACTCCATAAATCGTGGACCATTAGAGCGACTGAGCAGCTTGGCTGTACTGTGATCTGACGTGCTCATGCACAGGTAAAGACCCGAGGTCCCAGCACAGCGGCCGGACTTCCTCAAGATGGCCCAGCTTGTGGTGAGAATGCCATTTAGCACCGAGCTTTCTTCTGTGTGTGCCCCGTGTCCTGCCTCCTCAGTGTGGAGGTGGGATGTGAGCAGACACAGTGAGACCCAGACAGCCTGTCCACGGGTGGGATCTCTCTGTCCGACCGCTCTGTGTGATCAGATGCACAGCGATCAGAGCCTGGAAGCAAAGCTCTGAGGGTAGGGGAAGGGCTGGGTTCTCAGCTTTGAGAAGAAATCAAGGGCATGCGTGCAAAGGGTGAGGGAGACGTAGTGAAGCAGCAGGGGGAGCACACTCCCACCAGCGGGGGTCGTTGCCACTTGAAGTCCTTCAGGCTTAACCTCAACACTTTCCCAACTAAACACTGATACAATTAACCAAGCAGAACAGCCCCTCAAACTGAACTCTCTCCACACCATCACTCCCAACTCTCTAAAATCCCCAGTCCTCCCAACTCCCAACCCCATTCAGACCTACAAACTCCCAGAAACCCACGCCTGACCCACAGAATACCTTTGCAGAGCTGTCTAAGGTCTGGTTATGGTCAGCTCGCTTTCCTCTGCCCCAGGTGTGAGGCCTGTTCAAATCAAGGCCTCTTATCCCTCCACAGTATGTCCTCCCTGGGATCCTGGCAAGACAGGCACACGAGGTGCCCCCTGATTCTCAGGGGTTGCAGGAGATCCGTGGGGGCCCTCTGGGGTCCACTGCTAGCCTAGTGTTGCCCACTCTGGCTCAGTGAGGAGATCCGCTCTGAGGACACACTTACTTTCTGAGGTGCCTGGAAGGGACATAGTCCCTCTGAAATCTTGCTGCATTTTTTCCCTGTGTGTTTTTTCTAGACCCCTCCCCTGCTCACTCTGGACACTGGCTCCGGATGTGGAGGGGTTAGGTAAGAGAACTATCTCTAGGATCCCACTGTCAGCTAACTCTGTCACAGACTTTCTAATACTTTCCTTCTTTTTCTCATCAGATCATTTTTAAAAATCAGGTCATGGAAAGCAAGAAACATTCTTTTAACTGTATTCTCCCTCAGAATTAAAGCAGTGGACATTTTTGGGGTACTTAACTATGTGCGAGGCACTGTTCCAAGGGGTTTATGCATTTCATATGAGACTCACACTTTTCCAAAGGAGTACTCTTGCTATTACACACTGGAAATGAGGAGATTGAAATACAGAGAGGTGAAGGGATGTGTATAGCTGTCAGGTAAGGGGAAGAGGCCGTACGGGAAGTCAGGCAGTCTAACTCGGAATGTGCTCTTCACGAGCTTCTGTTTTAATGCTACACTGTAGCTCTTTAAAAATTAGAAGCAGTGGTCTCAGTGGCACATTCCTGTAATCCCAGGGACTGGTGATGCTGAGGCAGGAGGATGGCAAGTACAAGGCCAGCCTCAGCAACTTAGCAAGAGCCTGTCTCAAAACAAATAAAATAAAAATAAAAAGGACTGGGAATGTAGTTTAGGGGTAGAGCACCCAGCACCACCACCAAAAAACAGCAAGACAAAACAAAGAATGAAAAAAAAAAAAAACCTAACAAACAAAAATACCCTAGAAGCTAAGATTTTGAGAGCATGGTTCTTTCCAGGATGACTCCCCATGTATTTTGGTCTGAGCGATGGAGGTCATAGAATACAAAGGACATGAATAGGACATGAATTTCTTATGTTCACACATAAATACACAATTAGTAAAACTCCATGTATGTATAATATCAAGAAACACTGTACTGTCATGTATATCTAAAAAGAACAAATTAAAAAGGAATAAGTTAAATCATAAACATTTTAAAAGTAGCAAATATGCATTTAGACATCCCATTTATGATTACAGTTTTAAATAAATCTAATGAAAAACAAAACAAACAAAAGAACCAAAGTAATCTGGAGGCTGGGATGGGAAGAAGATAACATGAAACTTCATATACATAATGACTTTATACATTGGAAGCAGTTTGAGAAGATCAATTTGAAAAGCATAGTGAGATAAGGCCATTATTTTATGGGGAGATAGTTCTCTATCAGGTCAGGTTGGATCATGTGTGTTATTTATGTGTGACTGCTTCTTTGCTTCTGATGATGCAGCTGAGCCAAGATAAGGACCCTGAAATAGGACTGGGTAGGTCAAGGAGGGAAAGGCCCATGGACCATGGAGCTCCACTCTCCAATCTTGTTATACATGGCAAACAGTGCTCATCAATCATGGCTATACTTCCTGGTGAATTCGGATACCACTTCTGACTCTTTCTCAATTCTTTGCTAATAAAACAAGCATAGGACAACACAAGGCCAGGTAGCCTGAGTTACAAAAGATGGCACGCTGGGTGAGACTCTGAGGCCCCAGCTCATCCTTCCCACACCTGTTCTATGTGATAGGTACTGACATCTAAGCACACAATCCCAGCACATAGCTAAGATTTCTGGAGTCTGAAATCCAGTTTTAAGAAAACTCAAGATTATGGAGAAATGGTGTTCCTTCTCCTGTTCATTTGAGGGTGGACTTCCACTTCCAGATGTCCTATTCATTGCCCCATTGAGTTCCACTCCTGCTCCCACCTCAGAGAAGACCTTACCTCACTGTAAGTTTGTGCTGACTTATTGGGCCATGGAAGAATAATCATCATCCCAGTGAAAGACAGAAACCACAATTAGAGGACAGCATTTCAATAAAGTAGAATTAATGTGGCAAAGATGTCACATATTCTAATGCTCCCTTCTATGGAGCTTTCCTAGGTCCTGGGCACCTTCTCAGCCCTTTGCATGTGTCTCGTTTGGATGCTCACAATAATCCTATGTGAATGGCTGTATCATTACAGATAGGGTCTGTAACTTGTCATGGGATATACCAAAGAAGGACCAAAATGTGCTCAGAATTCAAGTGACCTGCCTCCTGTTCTCACATTACTGAATATTTGCATTAGATAGAAATGGCAGAAAGCCCTCACCATAATAATAGTTCATAGCAAAGCAGTTTTATCAATGAAGAGCTGGTTATTCTATACCTGATCACAAATCTGGGCTTATGCTTGGGTTTTGAAAGGAAGACTTGACATTGGGGCTTGCAGAAGGAATGAGACATCAATCAAGGAACTGCTGTGTGCCAGGGACCATGCTGCATATGTCTTATTTTATTTTTTTCTTCCAAGTCCCATTATTATTTCTCTCTCCTACATGATCCCTGGGAGGGAAATGAACTCAAGGTTTTACCAGAGAGCAATCAAATGTTTCAACTTGATATAATTTACACTTAAGGGAAGAGAAAAATAAAAAGCATATGAGCTCAAACTCAACATGATCCTTCATTTAGAGCTGCTTTCTGCAACTGAGAATGAGATCAATGTTTTCCACCTGTGTTACTGAGAGGTGGGTAATGGCTTCTTGGGGCTCTGAAGTTCTATCAATGTCATGGCTATAGTCTAATAGTTTATTAAGAGAGAACAGAGGCACCATTTAGGGAGAGAATCCATATCCTTGAGTTCATCTCAACTTACCTTTGTTTCAACAATCTCTTTCAGGGTACTCTCTGATTTCTGTTTGGGAAGTATTTTCCCCCAACTACAAGTAAATTGAGGGGCTACCTGACATTTGACTTCTTATTCTCAGTGTTATTAAAAATTGGATTTCCTGATCCTCTGACTTCCCTTCAGTTTATTGATGTGAGTTCCTTAAAGCTTTAAGTCCACAAATAATGGAATTTATGAAAAGACAACCATAGAGGTCACAGAAATTACTCTATCTTCCTTCCTTCTATCCATCTATCCATCCAATATGTACTCTTGCTTAGTGCCTGTCATGCGAAAGCTGGGACAACAGGAAGTGCCAAGGGAATGGATGGAACACGCTTGACCTTATTTAAGGACCAGAAAGGAGACAGTGCTTGGAGGGAATCAGAAGGACACCTGGAAGGAGGCAAGGCCTACCTTTATAAAGGTTCCGGAGTGTAACCTGATCTTAATGAACATCACTGTAGCCTTCTATGCCAAGACATCTGAGCTAATTTCACTTTAAAAAGGCCACCAAAGCTTCCACTGAAGATAGGACTGCAGGGGCAAGTATATTAAAAGAAGCTATTTAGGAGGACATTGCGACAGTCTGGGCAAGATAGTGGCTTGGCTGGTCCCAGGGAGCCACCATCCAAAAGTGCAAGAGGTGGATGGGCAAGGAAAGAGAGAGAAACACCTGATTTTTAAATTGAGTAACTGCCTAACTGTTGGTTCCATTGCCTGACATGGGGGAAACTGAAGGTTTTGGTGAGATCAGAGAATCTAAGTTCTTCCCAGCTTTATGTCCTTGACCCTCGGTAGAAGCCAACAGCAGGTGCCATGTAGACAGCATTTTGGAATGTTCTTGGATGAGCAGCTGCAGCTGTGAGGTGAGGGCCAGAGAGGAGGATCTGGGCATCTGGGCCAGCTTTGGAGCAGACTTGCTGAGCCAGGACAGGTGGAAGTGAGACACTTGCTGAGACTTGGCTGCCTGGTCTAGAACCACGTCTCGCATTGTGCCCTTTACCACCTGAAGGGCACACAGGGATTAATTAGTTTCTGTTAAGAGGCACTTTTCCAGCCTTGGAAAGATCTGGGCTGAAGAGCCATCGCTGTTTCAACCACTTCCATTTATGCAGTGATGTCAGGTTTCACACACATTGTACCTCTGTATTCTCACTATGCTAGGAAGGAGGTTCAGTTCTCCCCATGGCAGTGATGGAGCCACTCTTAAAAAACTTAGGTCATATGCCCAAGAATAGCCATGACTTATGAAAAAGTAGCAAAATAAGAGGAATGAGGCTAGCCATAAGAGCTGTGGTTATTTTGGGAGTTAAGTGGAAAGACAGCTAATATTTGCTTTTAAAGTTTTCAGAGAGGCAAATATTAGCAAACACCTTGGCAGAAGGGAGAAGATGCAGGTCATCACAATAAGCTTGATGAGCAGCTCATGTTCTCTTGCCCATTGGTGTCTGAATCTTCCATCTCCATGGTGTTCCTGTTTATCCACTTTGAGAATACCTATTCCTCCTTTGAAACCCAGTTTAGATGTTACAGTGACATGGTTCAGGGTAATTTTCTTACTTCAAAGTCTTTTTCTTTCAGAAATTCTTATTCCCAGATGGACAGGCTTAGGATGTTAGATTCACACTACTTTACCCTCCACAGCCACAGCTAATTGGAGCTGAGGTCCCCTGGCCCAGAAGTATCCATTTATTGGCTAGCTAGTGAAAAATATTTCTTCTGAGAATTAGAATAAAGGTGGCCTAGAGACTGTCACTAATGGGTGATGGACTTTGGATATGAATGGTCTTGTGGAGGCAGAGAAATAGTTTGCACAGAGTGAGTCAAACAACTGTCTTCATTGATACTATTATGCAGATCAAGAATTATGAGTAAGCAAATAAAGTCATTTATTCAATAATATTTATTGAGATTCTGCAGATTGGTTCATTCAACATCACCTTCCTGTAGGCATTCTTTTTCTGGAGAGGCTACACAGCAAATCACTCAGCTTTCAAACTCTCTTACAAGCCCAGATTTGCCATGTGACTTAAGTTCTGCCAGGCAGATGACACAGGCTAGAGACCTGGAAAGGAGATGGAGGTTATAAACCCTGGGAGGTGTCAGTCAGAGGTAGAGAGATCCACCTTATGGTGCACGTGGCAGTGAGATGTTTGGTTCCCTAAGATGTGGGGACTAATTGACTTCCTGGTCTTTAATGCCACAGAGGTTAAGTTGTTATGGTTTGGATGTGAGGTGTCCCCCCAAAGCTCATGTATGAGGCAATGCAAGAAGGTTCAGAGGAGCAATGATTGGGTTGTCTGAGTCTTAACCTAATCAGTGAATTAATCCTGATGGGTTTAACTGAGTGGTAACTGGAGGCAGGTAGGGTGAGGCTGGAGGAAGTGGTTCATTGAGAGCATGGCTGTGGGATATATATTTTGTATCTGGAGAATCGAGTCTCTCTCTTTCTCTGCTTCCCTCTGCTGCACTCTTTTGCCATGATGTTCAGCCTTACCTCAAACCCTGAAGAATGGAGCGACCTTCTATGGACTAAGACCTATGAAACTGTGAGCCCCCAAATAAATTTTTTCTCCTCTGCAGTTGTGCTGGTTGGGTCATTTAGTCACAGCAGCCAAAAGGCTGACTAAAACAAGTGGTGGCCAGCTGAGATATGGGGGCATTCAACCCCCAAATCCATCATTTCTCCTGGCTTAGTTGTTCCTATTAGGACATCATTGATGTCTTAATCCTAGGACTTCTATAAGCTACTTCATGCCCTAACATAAATTCTTTCTGCTTTTACTAGATAAGATGAATCCTACTGTTTTCAACCAAGCAAGAATCATAAGAATTTATATTAGGCATGATTTTAAGCAATGGACCTTCATAGACAGGGAATATGGTATTTCTGGGAATCTGACCAGGTTGTATTTGAAGGCAATGAGGATAATCAACATTGGATGATGGAAATAAGGTACTTTATTGTGCTTTGTGTCAAAACAGGTAGTTAAATTACCTTGCATGGTATAAACTTAAAAGAAGGGCAAATTTTGTTAAACTTAGCGGCTATTGCTTTTTAGACTGTGTCAGAAGACCTTGCTAAGAAAAATGTGATCCATGCAATATTAGCACTGGCATTACCTGGGACTTTGTTAGAAATGCAAAATTTCAGGGTCCACATACCTTCCACTGAGTGAGAGTCTGCATTTAACAAGGTCCACAGGTAATTCATCAGGAGGAACTGTGGACTGACTACTTTAGCTATGCTGTAGAACACAGAGGAAAAGTTGACAGGATCAGGCAGGGATGAAGTATGAAATTTATACAATTTAGGCTGCTCTTTTTAAGGAAATGACATAAAATTCTGAAGACAAAATTGGGTATGCAAATATATGTATATTTAGAAGAAGCACATGCAAGCAAAGAGGCCTGAAGCTTGAGTTTCATTAGCATCACAAAAATTTGCCTCTGGCTTAAAGTTTTAAATCTTCTTTTCATGGACTTTTATGATCGCTCTAAGACACTCTTTTATTGCTTTTAGTCATGCAAAGATCTTTTGCAAAGATCAAAAGCAGAGACTGATCCTGTGGCTTGCTCGAGTAGGACTGATGCTGAGAAAGAGTGGGATTTTGAAGATCCTAAAATGAAATCAGCCTCAGAAATTGGCAAATGCTATACACAGGATGCCTTTCCATCCTCCCCAGGGCCTCCTTGCAGTCGTTAAACATTTTTCACCAAGCCAGCCATCTTCCTATTAGGTTATAGATTTTTGCAAGGCAGACCCATGAGTTTCATTCACCTCTGTGCTCTGTATTTCAAAAAGATACAGAATGCATGACCTTGCTATGACAGAAACACTATGATTGCTCCCTTCCATCTTCCATTCTTAGCTCTAGTATCGGAAAAAGTTCTACCACTGGTGCAATTGCTAGGCATTTTTATAAAACGGGTGATTTACTGAGACTCTGGAATGGCCAAGGGATATCAGGCTTTTCTTCAAGGGAGGTCCTGTACCTGTACAAGTGAGTTCTTCCCTTTAGATGCAGCACACTCAAGTGGAGAAAAGTGTAGTGAGGGTGTGCTGAAGTCAGCTTTGGTCTTCTGGGTGGGCGTTGCTCTGAGAAGACATAGAAGAAAATGACCTAGAGATGGGAAGACAAGGAATGGAGCGCTGAGCAGTGCTCCCCACTGGTCCCTCTGCACAGTGGCTCTGTAGGGATATGCTACTGACCCAGAAGATGGTCTGAGTGTTGCTATGGTACACCACAACTTTAAAATGCATGCAATTCCACTGAGACCCACAAATGAGTAAAACACTGTGGTAATGATCTGACTGGTCTTTCTGACAGCTCCCAGTCAAATAAATGAAGACCTGTTGTATGGTAAGTGTTCTGATCATAACAGCCACAGGGGACCCAGGAGGAGTATATAGAGACTCACACTGCCAGTCTTGAGGAAGCTTTCTGCAAAAGTGCTGCTTGAAGGCTAATTGCAGCCAGTTGGCTGGTTGCGGCGCTGATGACAAGTGGTCATTCCAGGTGGGGTTCAGTACTGCAAAGTCTTACAAGAAAATGTGGGCTGGACCCCTTTGGCCCTGCGAGTGGCTTTGTAATCCTAGGGTACTCAGCGGTGGGGAGTGGTCTCCCAATAGGCTGACTCGATATCTCATGACTTCTCATTTCTCTCTTCCCACTGAGTTTGCTGAGGACCAGCTAATTTTAGAAACTTGCTTGAGGTTACACAGCTAGTAAGTATGGGGCAAGGTCGGGTGTCACAAGTAGGGAAGTCCAACATTGCCCTCTGAAGGTTCAATACTGGAGTCTGAGGAGATAAACGGGCAATAGATTCACAGGAGAAAAGCACCACACATTTATTTGATAATAATTTTAGATGAAAAAGGCACTTTCAGATGGAAGACCCAAAGACCCTGGCTGAATGATCCATGTCTGTGCTTAGGTTTGAGGAGGTACCAACAGCCATGTAGAGATATGATGAGACAAGAGGGATCTCAGCTTATGGAAACAGACCGAGTGGGGAAACCCAGCAAGCCCTGTCTGCTCAGGTTCTTCCTGGCTTCTAGTTGTGGCCTTTCTTCCTCTAGGTGTGGAAGAGGAATGAGGGTCTTAATTTCTATATGGTCAGCTCTTAAAAAATGGGGAGGTTAGAGTAATAATTCTAGTTCTTATGACTGGCTTTGGGGAAAAGGGACTCTCACAGAGGGAGAGTTTCAAAGGATGGCTGGAAGGGGGAGGGGCAAGGGAACTCCCAAGGGAGAGGGACATTGGAAAGGGGCTTGGTTTTGCTTTAGACAAGTCCATTCAATCCTGCTGGCACACCGGAATCCCTTGGCAGAACTCTCAAGCAGTACCAATGTCTGGACCCACTTCAGAGGTTCTGATTGGTCTGAGGTGGGGTGTGGGCATTGGAGTATAAAATGGTGATCCTCTGGGCTCAAGAACCCTGGACTAATGTGCAGTCAGATAAACAGTGAACACAGTCGTAGAGTCAAGAAGGGACAATGCACAATTCAACGTGCTTGCCCATGACGGGTCAGTGGAGGACATGTGTGGCAGCCTCTCCTTGTCTCTCCTTGGCCCATAGGAAGACCTTTCCCAGAAGCCTTCTCTCCTTTATCATGAGGCAGGGAGGCCTGGCACCTGAAGCTGAGCATGTCAGGTTATATATCAATATTATGTAAGTGAATTAAAGATGGCCCTGGCGCCTTGGCTCTTGTGTTGTTTATTTCCTCACAGCAGTGAGCTCAAAGCCCACTGGTGCCAAATTCAAGTTCTTACACATCCAATTGCTATAAATAATACAGCCTGAATAAGCATACATATTCTTAGTCATTTAGAGCCTGCTTCTTTTGTTCCTCCCACCCCCTGTGAAACTGAACCCAACATCTCTAGAGAAACTATGGCTGTAAAAGACACTTACCTATGGGACTGGGACTATAGCTCAATTGAAGGAGTGCCTGCCTCACAAGCACAAGGCTCTGGTTCAATCCCCAGCACTATAAACAAACAAACAAACAAACAAACAAACAAACAAAAAAAGACACTTATCTATGGCTGTCCTTCATAGCCCTCTGGCCCAGAGCTCCCTACCTTGCTATTGGTCAACCTCAGCTGGACATGTAGGTCATCTTTCCATTCCTCTGTGGGGGTTCCTTAGCCTCTTCTCCTTCTTCCTAGTGGCCTAGCCAGCACTCCTTTGTAAGTCCCCTGCTATGAGGACATCCCTTCTCACGAAGACCTGTCTAAGCCCAGCCTAGGAAAGCTTGTTGTGCAATACAGCCATCTCAGGGTCCCATCTTTCCCTAAGAGTTCCCCAAGTCTCAAACCCACCACAGGTGCAAGGAGTAGGATTAGCTGAATATGCAGTTATGACAGACAACAAGGACCCTTGTCATCTACCTGTCATCATAGCAGAGCTGTCATTTCTGTTTTGTTATCGGCTTGGTGACATGTCTAGAATTCTCTTGGAGTGTTTCTCTTTCCAAGATATAGAAGAGGTAGGACATGGAGAGTTCCAGAGGCCGCAGAGTCATACTGTGGGAGGAATAGTGAGCTCAAAGGGGCCTGGTTGCTCATCCTTGTTCTACCAGTTACAAGCTTTGGACCCGAATCAATTCAATTCACTTCAGTGTCCATGAGGACTTGTTTGTTCACAAGTGTCAAAAAATTCATACTGTTTGAAACTGTAAAGAGAATATATCAGTTCACATAATATACAAACCCAGAGAGGGGTCTGGCTTAAGGTGGGGCTTGATTCAGTTGCCTTTACTCCTTGGTTCTGTGTGCTGTGGGGTCAGCTGCATTCCTTCACTCCTGGGTTCCCCTAGGGTCCAGAGTCACACATCTTTCCTCCCACCAGTGCTGCCTCAGCTCTGGATCCCAGAACAAGCCCCATTGTGTCTTATTGGCTCTGTCTGGGTCATGTGATCATCTCTAAACCAATGACTGAGGCAGTGCATCTGTGGTTCCATTGGCCAGGCCTAAGTCGTGGGCATCAGAAGCAGGGATGATGGTTGACGACAGGAATAATTCTTCACAAGGAAATCAGGAGGCCATCACCAGGAGGGCAACTGAGTGTGTGGGAAACAATCCTCACATCCTTCATTTAAAATATCCTGTGATGTAAGATTATATGAGTCGTGTGAATCTACATTGTGTAGAAAAAGATATCAAAATGGGTTCTACTGTCATGTATAATTAAAAAGAACCAATAAAAAATAAATAAAATAAGATAGAAAAACAAGCAAACAAAAAAATATCCTGTGGTTTGCAATGTTTTGGTCTTCATGTGTAAATAGAAGTAGTAACTCAGGCTTTGGTTCAGGGCAGCATGACTTGTTTATATGTTTCCTGACTAAATTTATAACTTCATACAAAGTTGAAAACAAATCTAAATGTTGGATAATTTTGGAAAGAATGAAAAATAATTTTCCCCCCAAATCTGTGTCAACATTATATATAAGTAAAAATGTATAACATGTAATAATAAACATATATGTATACATATGTGCTGTGACTGAAGTTTCATGATCCCCAGTTCCCTATGTTGAAACCCTCATCCCCAAAGCCATGGCATGAGGAGATGAGGCCTTGAAGAGTTCAAGATGGTGAAGTCCTCATGATGGAAACTGTGCCCTAACAAGAAGAGACTGGAGAGAGCTTGCTGCTTCTCCCTCCTCCCCCACTGCCTGCCCCATGAGGGAATAGCAAGAAGGCGTCTATCTGCAAACCCGAAAGAGCACCCTCGACAGAAACCACACTGGTGATGAGCTCTGTGTTTGACTTCTCAATCTCCAGGACTAAGAAATAAATTTCTGTTGGTTAAGCCATCCAGTCTAAGGAATTTTGTTATAGCAACTGAACCTAAGACTTACGCTGTACACACACACACACACACACACACACACACACACATCTACATTTATAACAGCATAGCAGCATACAACTTATTTATTAATAAAAGTAGAAATTTGGAAATAATCATTATCCAAGAACAGGGAAATGGTTAAATATGTTTGCTGTTTATAAAAGAAATAGAATCTGAGGAATCTGATTAGGCTATAAGTTCAATGTAAGTTATAGGGGTATGCTTTCATTGTGATTGTGATGATGTAAAAACTTGTAAAAATCCATCACTTGGAATAAATATAATTGCCTCAGGGTAGGGTGTGGCTGAGAGGGAGAGAATAAGATTGAATGCTATGAAATTTTCCTCATTTTTTGGGTCATGTATAATTTCTAGTGGTTGCACTTGTTCCAGTTTTACAGTGGAAACAAGCTTTGATGAACTTGGTATAGACTAAGCATCCCTGCTCTGACCTACACTTTTTAATTTTTATTTTTTATTTATTTTTTTGGTGAGGGACAAATGTAATGGCACTGAAAACATGTTTTGTTCACTATAAAATGCCAGGTAAAGTACAACAGGCTAGCTTCTGTAGATCCACTTGGCTTCCCTACAGTTTTGGTGGGAATATGGAAAAACAAACTTGTCATGACTGTGGTTCTATTTTCGCTCGTTGCCTTGTTGGGGCTTCTGTTTTGCTTGTTTGATGTTTGTTTTTGTTGTGAGGAGAGGAAGTAGCATTTGACATCTTTTAAAATTCTGCTCAAATAGGACGATGATGAAAGCGTCTGAACACTTGCTGTCAAAACAATGGCTCCTGGGGCTGCAGATGCTGCTCAGTGGCAGGGCGCGTGACAGGCACGCGTGAGGCCCTGGTTCCACCCCAGCACCGCGCACGTCCAGTATTCATTACCAACAACTCAGACACAACTATGTACACTTACCATGCACAGAGGATGTGAATGGCAAGTGGGTAAGACATGGTCTGTGCCTCCTGGAACATTGGGCCAAGTGGGAAGGGCACAGCACCAGAAGAAGGGAGCCAGCACTTCCTGTTTGCAAGCTCTGCTGGCCACTGGGCCATATATGCATGGTGGTCGTTCCAGACAAGAGCTCTCTCAGATGATATTATTGCCATGATATTGATGAGCAGCTGAATGGGTTGGTTCAAGTTCACAAATCTGGAAAACAGAGATGGCATTCAAACATGATTTTACATATGAAAAGACCACCTCAAACTACCTTATACAGATGAGAAATCTAGTGTTTTCTCTCAAGTAACAAGGACTTGGGTAACAAATTCAAGTCACAGAGCATGTGCAACAAGGCCTCCAAAAATCAGCATCCACTTTAAACTCCACCAAGGGCTGCTTTCGAGTCACCCCACTGCTGATCTGCTCTCCTCACTGGTAATGGTAGGAGGTCCTGAATCTGGAGCCACCTTTGCCTCATTCCTACTGGAGGTGTTCACCTCTCTAGTATGCTCACGACCTGCATGTCCCACGAGCAGAATCTTGGGCTCAGGAATGCAGAAAGAGGGTCCCTTCCTTTCCCCTTTCTCTTTTCCACCTACTTCTCTGACTGCCTCCTTCTCACCCTCATGACCATGGGGTCTTGTTCCCATTTCCATTTGCCCTTCTTGTGCCACACCATTTCATGGTAATTAGAAGGATTCTGTAAAGGCTGTATCTTCTGGAGAGAGGAGATTCAGATGATGCTATCCACTTTCTCCCTTTGAAAAAATGTTTTCTACCTGAGTTTTGTTTGACCAAAGGCCTTGATGATGATCAGTCCTTTTTCTTGGTTCAGTGTCTAACTTCCTAAAACTGGCCAACCCACAGTTTCCTATATCTGTATATCTATCTATCTATCTATGAATGAACACATATCTATTATATATGTTATATATATATATATGAAGCAGAACATTTATATACATATTGAAATATAGTTCTCTCATTTATAGGGAGAGATGGAGTTAATAAAGAGAAACCTGTAAGTGCCATTCCCTAAGAATGGGAATCTGGTTTTGGTACCATGCTTTAGGTACTTTAATAAAATAATGTGCAGCACCTCCCCCAACATTGCTCTTCTCTACCCCTCTGACTGGCCCCATCTAGAGAAAAGATGGCTGCTAGAAAACACCACTTCATATGCTGCCAGCCCTGTGACCTGAAAATGAGGTGCCTTTTCTTCCAGCTCCAAACAAAGCCATCCCAAGGAGTTATTCTGATTAGCTTTGCTCAGGCTGCAAGCTCACCACTGGACCAAAACCTGTGATCGGGGAAGCTGGGTGCAATGTTTGGCTCAGCCACATTCCTAAGTTCTTCCTCCCACCTTCCCAGGCCCCAGGGAGTTAGAGTGCTTAATTGCAATCACAGGACCGGAAGGCTGGTGGAGGGGAGGGGTGTAGCATGCCAAAAGAAGCAGGGCTGTTGAAAGTGGAACAAAATCAGCTGATGTCCAAAGCAACAGAACTGGGTCTGTCTGATTCTAGGACATAAGCAAGCTGCATGTTGTCTCACTGAACCTCTCTGCTCCAAAGGAGGGACATGTGATAGGAGGGCCCAGGGGAGAGCCATTAATGAAAAATGAGATCAAAATGCCTTGCTCCTTCACTGACATGCCCTCTGAATACTAACAAAACAAAAGCTCCCTAAGTCGCCTCATTGTAAAATGGAGAGTTTTACTAACTAGTGTGGAATTCTTTAAATTGTTGAACCCAGCTTTTTCTAGATTTGGGGGAAACGTAAGCATTCTGGGTTTGCTGAAGTTAGGGTGTCAGGCACTTCCCTGGAGGCCATAGACGGCATTTCCTGGACCTTGCATACTCAAACTTTTATGGAAAGACATTTGGTACCATGACTGAGGCTTGAATGTCCTTCTTACCATCAGTGTTGCTGAGGCTTCTGGGTTGCTGGAAGCACTTCTTTTTCAGATTTCCATAAGGAAAAGAAAGGCCTCCTGAGATTGAAGGTTTGCTGGCCTGGGAGCTTCCAGGAGCTGCCCGGAAGCAGGCCTGCTTTCTCCTTTGCATGAGTGAGATGCTCTCTCTTAAGCATCTTCCTTTCTTTCCATGTCTCTGCTTTGTTCTCTTCTCACTTGTGGCTGGTCAGTCCTCTCAATAGCCTGTCTGACAAAATCCCCAGAGGGAACTTGAATAATTGTCTTTGCTAATTATTCTTTCATTCTTCCAGTCTTTTATTCCAGGCTCCCTTGAGCATCAATGAGCAGCCTGTGAGTAGGGTCTCTTTGGTCAGATTTCCTTTGCCATTCAAGAAACCCCTCTGAACACACACTCTTGTGGTTTTCCTTCCCTGAGCAGGGAGCTAACGATGTGCCAGCAGCGTGAGGGAGGAGGGGTGGACGCTGTCCGTGATCCATGCAGCATGCTGAGATAGAAGGGGGTTTGGGGAAGACACCCTGAAGTTCACATTTCTACCCAGCTCAACGAGGAGACTGAGCTCTTTGACCTTTGTAACTTTGATTTCTATACAAGAATGGGGAAATGTGTGTCTTTCTCAGAATTTCATTTTCCTTTAGTTTTTCTTTTGTGTTTGATTCCTTGACATTATGGAAAAGCACCATAAATGCTTATGGATGGACAGAAGATACCAAATTACAGGAAGCAAAGCTGGTCAAATACATTACAACCTCACAAATAAGCAGATGATGGGTTTGTGTTCTTCCCTTTGTAGCTAAAAACCTGGTAGCCCAGAAAGGAGAGCTGCCCTACCCAAGGTCACAGAAAATTTAGTGGCAAAATTTTGGTTCCATTCATGTCTATGAGCTCCTGGGGTCCTTGGAACCTCATCCCATTGCATGTCCAGAGGGCTGGATGACACCGGAAAGGGAAGAATCCTGGCCTGGGCTGTTATAATTTGGCAGACTCTCCTCGCCTTCTCTATTGACGCAGATCTGGGACAAGTCTCCTCCTGCTTCCCCCCAGCACTGGCCTGGGCCAGCTGCAGGTCCCGACTGCGAGGTGGCCATGAGGAGCAGGTGGGCGAAGCATTTTCATTTCATAGGCCATTAGCTCTTGGCACAGTCGCTTTGTCAGTAACCCTGCCCTCCCAGGTCTTGTGTCACCTGCTATGTTGGAGGAGGAGGCTACGGTCTGGGAATCTGGATGGATATAGCCTATTAATGGAACTAATTTTGGCTGGCAGAGAACTTTCCATCAGCTGAGGAGAGCCTCACCCAGGGAGGCCCTGTCCTGATTTGATTTTTTTTCTCTCCCCAAAACCCTTATTCATATACTATTCTCCAAGGTCAGAAAGACACAGGGAGCTGAGGGACAGAAAGGGAGACAGAGAAATTTTGAGACACAGAGACCCTGCAAGATGAGATGAGAAAGAGAGAGAGAGAGAGAGAGAGAGAGAGAGAGAGAGAGAAATAGAGGAAAGCATAATAATTCCATGATAAGCAGAAAAAGGGAAAGAGGTGCAGATGGAAGATTCAAATGATGCCACAAAACAGAATTGAAATACTCTAACCAAACCCCCTGGTGGTGCCCATGAGATAAATTTCCTCAAGTTTACATAGAGCTAAGCTGCAGAGCCAGAATCCAAAATCAGAAAGCTTATCTTTTTCTCAGGAAAGCACTTAGTTTATTGAAACCAAAGATATACAAGATTTATTGAGTGAATAAAAAGGAACTGAGATGGTCAAGGGACTCCAGCCATGTCAAATGAGTCATGCTAAATTGGTAATAACCTGGAAGAGAGATGCCTGAGAGAACATGCTATGATTTGCATGTATTTGTAGAATTCCCATTCAAAGATTTGACGCATGTGTGCCTCAGGGAGTAAGCCGAGCCAGTGGGTAGAAACTGCAGGTAAATGGGTTTGGGAGCCATGCATTTAGAGAACTTCCCTCATATCTAGAGAATCATAACAAACACCTGAATGACTAGTTGGGAGGAGTTTAAGAGCTGAAACTGAATCATGGGTAAGGTGCAAAGGTGATGGCTCTTGCTAATCTGACCTCTGACCTCTTCACAACAGTGGCTAAAATGCAGATTCCCAAGACCCACACAATAGCTTTCAAATCAGAATCTTAAAATCTAGAAACTATTTGAGAGGAAGAAGTTAAGATCCAGAGCATAATTTTTATTTTTCAGAACCACAGAATTTGGATGGTGGAGAAAAGGCATAGAAGGGGTGAGGTGAATACAATGGATAAGCACTTTCTATCCAATGCTCTGAATTCTGGTACCAACAAATAGTAATTCCCCAGATAGTGTGGCTTTCTGTGAGGCCTGGATTTGAATCCTGGATCCCTCACTTGCTATCAATGCAAACTCAGGCAAATTCTTTAATGTTCTGATCCTTTTTTTTTTCATCAGTAAAGTGGGGACAGTATTATTGATTTCAAAAGTTTACGTCCCTCCCTCCCACATTTATTCATCTACCAAAAATTTATTCAGCACCTATGTTATGCCAGGCCATTCAACCTAATTTACAGGTGCTATTGCCATTTCCTTTGCTTTATCATTGGGTGCATTTAGAGGTCAGATGTAATAAAGTTTGTATTTCTGAAGCCACTGCCACTCAAAATGGTGAGAGCTACAGATTTTTCAGCAAATTTTTATACCTGTTTCTTTGGGAAATTGGCTCTGCTTGCTGAAACTCAGGGATGAGCACTTGATTCAAGTTCAATTAGCCCTCAGATCTCATTTTCTGGGGCAAAGTGAATGCATTAGGGATGGGCAGGTAGTCCAAGCAAGCCCAATCAGATGTACTCTGTGATTGTTAGGAGGACATTAGGAGAAAGATGTCTTCATTGCTGGGAGGTTCCAAGCTAGGAAGAAGGAAGTCTGGGCTGCTGATGCCATCTTCTTGCCACTGGGGAAAGCTAGGCTGTAGACTGTGTTGGAAGAGAAGGTCCTGGTCTCCACTCTGCTGGTTGCCATGAGGAAGAATTTGCCTGCATGTGCTCTTGACCCTTCTCCACTTTGCTCCATGATTCAGGGAGGCTGGGCTACGTGCTCTGACAGCAGGGTGCTGGGGCAGGGGAGGCCAACTGGGTACAGAAAGCCATGCCTTGGGCTTCACTCCTCAGGGGCAGGATAGGAAATTAGAGACTTCCTCCTTTCCTGCCCTTCTTCTTCTGGAAGTTAGTTTCCCATAGGAGACAGAAGCATCCTTCTCAAGCTGTCTTGCCCAGGTGAGTAAATGTGCTGACTTCTAAGACGCACGGTCCTGTTTGGCCCTAGGTACTAATTTACTTTATTACCACCATTTCTTGGTACTAAAGACAATACGTGGCTCCCCCAAAGGCATTTTGTTCGCTTTAATTTTTCATTTGCTCAGAATCTTAGAACAGAAAGAAAATTGCCATCACTTGGGGTTTCCCGCCAGAGACCCCCGTAGAATGAAGATGTAAAGGAGAAATGAGGCAATAAAGGAAGAAATGTTCCTGCAAAATGAGGCTCTTGTTCCTGGGACTCCGTCTTAACATTTTACAAGCCAACTAGGTCCCCTTTCCGACGGTGTCAACCTGTCTATTGCAATTTCTCTTTACCTGTCTGGGAGGGGTTTCTGACAACAGCTCTAGGAAGTTAGCTGCTTTCCTCTTTGAACTAATGGTTGCTGTAGTTCCAGACTGGACTGTCCTCCTACATGAGGAGTGCCCCACTGCTGTTTTAACTTGCTCTTCTCTAATGGCATATTATGTTAATATTTCAAGTCTCTTGCCCATATTTTAGTTGGATTATTTTCTTATTGTTGAGTTTTGAGAGTTCTTTGTATATTTTTGGATACCAGGCCTTTATCTAATGTGATTTGCAAATATTCTTTCCAAGCCTGTGACCTGTTTTTGCATTTGCAATGTCCAATTCATTGCCAATGTTTATGATTTTAGTGAAGTCTAGTTTATTAGTTATTTCTTTATGGACCATGACTTTGGGGATTTAGCTAAAAAAATCATTGTCAAGTTGAAGGTCACCTAGATTTTCTCCTAACTATAAAACAAGAAGATACCTATAGATAACTAACTATAAAGCTATTTTCCATTCAGGCTTTTGACTCATTTGAAGTTAACCTCCATGAAAGGTGTGAGGTCAGTGTTAGGATGATTTTGATGATGAGGAGGAGGATGGTGATAATGGCAGTGATGCTCTTGCAGGTGATGTCCAGTTGGCCTTCCAGCAGCACTTGTTGAAAAGATTTTCCTTCTTGCATGGCATCACCTGTGTTGATTTGAAAGACTGGTTGATTTTGTTTGTGTGGTTTTATTTTGGAGTGCTCCATTCTGTTCCATTGATCTATTCGTCTTCTCTTTCTCCAATCTCCTGCTGTCTGGATTACTATAGCTTCAGGGTAAGTCTTGGAGTTGGATAGTTGAGTCCTCTGACTTTGTTTTTCTCCTCCAATATCATCCTGGCTATTTGGGGTCTTTGGTTAGGGTCAGTGTGTCAATATTCACAAAATAGTGTGCCAGAATTTTGGTTAGAATTGCACTGAATCTATAGATCAATTTGGGAAGAACTGACATCTTGAATTTTGAGTCTTCCTATTTATTAAGATGAAATAATGGTTCACTTACTTAGAACTTTGATTTCTTTTATCCAAAGTTTATATTTACCCAACAAAGTTCTTACATATATATTGCTTAGATTTATACCTAAATATTTATTTTTTATGTGAATGTAAATGATATTGTGCTCATAATTTCAAACTCCTATTTGTTCATTGTTAGCATATGGGAAAACAGTCGATCTTTTATTATCAAATGTATATCCAACAACCTTGCTATATTTGCTTGTTAGTTCCAGAAATTCTGTGACTATTGGTTTTTTGTGATATTCTACATGAGTAATCTCACCATGTACATAAAAGAGAATTTAATTTATGCTTCCCCGTCTGTGTACCTGTCACTCCCTTTTCTTATATGTTAGCTTGGGACTCTGTCATGATGCTGAATGGGGTTGGTAAGGTGAACATCACTGCCTACTTACAGATCTTACTGGCACCTTTAGGTATGATGTAGACTGCAGTGTGTTTTTGTAGGCATTCCTTATTGCGTTGAGGAAATTCCTCTCTGTTCTTCATTTGTCAACAGTTTTTGTTTTGAATGGATGTAGAATCTTGTCAAATGCTTTTTATGCATCTATCACTGTGGTCAACAGATGATCTTTAGTCTATTGATATCATAGTTCATATTAATTGATATTTGAATATTGAACTGGTCTTGCATATTTGGAACAAATCTTACTTGGTCATACTATATAATTCTTTTTATATATTGTTGAATTTGATTTGCTAATATCTTGTTGAGGATTTCTGCATCGATGTGTGTTTGTGAATCTATTGGCATGTAGTTTGCTTCTATAGCAATGTTTTCATCCAGATTTGTGATTAGAGTAGTGCTGGCCTCATGAAATGAGTTAGGTTTGTTTTCTCTCCTGGAAGGGACTGGAAAGAATCAGTATCACTGACAAACAGCTTTCCTAAGTGCTTGTGCTTCAATAATTTTAGCCACCAAGGTCTGCCCTGTGTCTTTCCTCATTCTCTCCTCTAACTGGAGAAAATGACCCTCCTTTATGTGGCCCATCCCTGTCTCCCCATTACTTGCCCTCCCAAATTCCTTAAGACTTCACTTTAAAAAAAAGACGATACATTCTCTTGCTTGTGTCGTTTATTTTCCCCTCTCTTCTGACTCCAATCTTTATCATTTTAACACATTCAAATCTCTTCCATTCACATTCTTTGGCAGTTTTTCCTGTCTCCCTTCTCTCCTTCGCTGTTCTTTTAGTCAACTATTTTGCTGCGGTGACTAAATGACCTGTACACACTGTAAAGGAGGAAAAGTTTATTGAGGGCTCACAGTTTCAGAGGTCTTAGTCCATAGAAGACCAGCTCCATTCCTTGGGGTTCAAGGTGAGGCTGAACATCATGGTGGGGGAGAGTGGTGGAGGGAAGCAGCTTACATCATGGTGGTCAGGAAGCAGAGAGAGACTCCACTATCCAGACACAAAATATATACCCCATAGCTACACCCCAATTCCCACCTCCTCCAACCACACCCTATCACTTCAATTAATCTAATCAGGGATTAATTAATACTGATTGTATTAAGACTCTTGCAACACAATCATTTCTCCCCTGAACCTTCCTGCATTGTCTCACATGTAAGTTTCGGGGAACACCTCACATCCAAACCATAACAACAGTCTATGGTACACCAAGGCAACAATATCATATCTACCTTTTTATAAAATAATTTATGTGTTGAAATACTTGTTCTTTCTTATAATTACATATTTAATTAGTTTCCTAGGTACTTTGTTAGAAACTATGATCTTGAGGGCAGGGATCATGATGTATTTTCTAACATTATATTCTCAATGTTAAGCATAGATAGTCTCTCTTGTGGATTAAGCATTAAAAATACATTGGTGATGAAAAGCCTGAATGAATGAGTAAGTTGGACCAGCAGCCATGGATACACCATGGACAATTTAGAGTCAGCTGTGTTGCAGTCAACTGGACGTTAATGAACATGTAGCCACGTTGATATACTACAGCTAGGCCATTGAATTATTTCCAAGTTCCCACTAAAGTAGAATAAGGCAGCAGGGGCATCTTTGCACTGCATTCGAACATTTTTCTTTTATATTTCTTGGGTATAGATCACTAGAATGAAACACTCCAGCCAGGAAGCCTATAGCAATTTCAAACTGTTGTTACAAAAACTTAGGACTTTATCACAGAGATTGGTCCATTTTTCCATAGACAATTGGAACTTTGTCTCTCAGGAAGGATCAGCCACAAGGGGCCATGGTTAGTGCCTTCAAGGACGTGAAGATTTATGTGCAGGACCCTGAGAATATTTGTCTTTGCTAGCTACAAGAGTTTAAAAAGGCATTAAATCAATGCAGTAGGCATCTATTTTGAAAAATAATAATACTGGCTTGGCTATAAAGGAAATTAAATATTAGATTTATAATTTTAAATCCCTAGAGAGGTTAAATGATGGAATAGCTGGTCGTTGGGCATTCTGTATGAAAAGGGAGATAAGTCAAATGCATTGCTAAGGTCTTTGAAAGCCTGTGAAATCATGGAAATGGCTGTCCCTTATTGTCACATGCCTGTTCTAGGCACTGTGTTGAGTGCTTCTTATAGTGAAGGTTATTTTATTGAATTCACACAAAGTATAAATGAAGTAGACAGTATTATTATCTCGACCTCTTATAGAGGAGTAAGTGGAGGCATAGAGAGGTTAAGAGGTTTCTCAATGTACTTTGTGACCAAGTGAATTGAGATTAGAACTCAGATCTGGTTAAGTCTAAAGCCGATGCTATAGACCATTGATAAACAGATTTCTGTTATCATCAGATAAAAGTTACATTCAAATTAATTTTCAGGTAATAATAGGAATATTCATTATTTTATTGTGAGGAACCAAGGTATTCCCATACAAGAGAGCAAAGAAAAGAGTCTGAATTTCCTCTCCCCTGAAAGAGGGGTTTGGAGGAAACCTGCATTATTGAGTGACCCTCTTTCCTTTCTCCTGTTTGTGTTTTCCAGTGGAGAGGTGGCTTCTCTAGGTGCTCAGCACCTGGTAATCATGGGGATGCACTTTGTGAATGGGTGGGGCCGTTGGTCTGAAAGCCTCTGTCCATCTGTCATATTCCAGTGGAGGACATTAGTTGGTAATCTTGACCTAATATTTGGCTCCCTGACTCAAGGTCATAGA
The DNA here is from genome assembly GCA_020662805.1 of Glaucomys volans. Classification (NCBI taxonomy): domain Eukaryota; kingdom Metazoa; phylum Chordata; class Mammalia; order Rodentia; family Sciuridae; genus Glaucomys; species Glaucomys volans. Next base: position 104,326 of record JAJEJO010051586.1, read on the forward strand.
GCTGGTTAGCAATAGAGTCAGAATTTGAACTTGGAGATAGTGGGATATCAGAGCCCCAGCAAGAGAGCCCCATGCTGTGCTGTTTTTATTTTATGGATGAGGATGCAGGGGCCCATGCTGGGGAAGTTATTTCCAGAACACTTAATCTAGGTGGGGGCAGAGCAGGACTCCTGGTCACCTGGCCAGAGCTCTTTCCTTGACACATTGCAGGCCTCCTCAGGTCATTGTCTTGAATTGTTCAGCTTTTATTTGGTTCTAAATAGGGTTCAAGCACCAGGAAATTCAGAGTCATTTTTCAATGTCTCACCTTTATTTATGTTTGCAGGGAAGGAGAGTTGAAAAGAAAGTCAGCAGTCTGGAAAATGAAACATTCTGCCCTTGCCTCCTGAACAGGACCCAGCCAAGTAGTAACTCAAATCACTCTGTTCTGTTTGGTCATAAATCCCTCCAAATTGAGCTGGCGTTAAAATTAATGGGAGAGCAGGGTCTGCTCTTAAGCCACAGAAGATCAACCAGTGAGACCCTTGGAGGGCCTCCCTCCCTTTGCCTCGGATGCTAACTTATGGGGAAGTGACTTCCTACCTTGCAGAGCCCCATATTCTTTGCCCCTGTGTGGAGCATGGTGTTCTGACTTCCTCATTCTTTACATCTTTCTGATGTTGTGGGTTAAATAGAAGCAGCCATCCTGCATGTGATGGAGGGAGCCAGACATGGTAGGCCAGCTCTCCCTGGCCCTGTAACTAACTTACTGTGTAACTAGAGCTGAGGAATGTCATTGCCTGAAGGCTTGGGCTTCTCGATCATAAAACTGTCTACAGTAGCTATGAACCCAACACTTCTGGTCCAATATTGTGCCAGGCCAGGAGCGATGGAAGGGGTGTTAAACATTAAACAAACATGTCAAGAGCTGTTTTCAGCTGAAGAGTACTTACGAGTAACAAATAAGATACTTGATGTTTACATGGTGCTTCACATGAGCGTTTTCAGGCATCTTTTTTTTTTTTTTTTTTGACTCTCAAAAGCGTAATGAAGTCAGCAAGGCAGGTCTTATTCTGTGCATTTTACAGATGAAGAAGTTTAGATACAGGCTTGTCACAGACATCTATGAAGAACATTTATGCATGGAGCAGCTGGTGGAGAGAGGGAGAAGGAGGGGGAGGATAGGAGTTGAGGGAAAATGATAAATTAACCTAAGAGAGGGTCCTTGTGCGGACTAATGTTGGCTGTGGAAAGCCCCGAAGACTGGTAACTCCCACTCGGTGGTCTTGAGTGCCACTTCCCCTAATAAACAACATTCTAAGACCTATAATGACTTAAGACACTACCTTGTAAGTAGTAAGACTAGATTTGGATCTAAGATTTTTAGGATGGTCCTATATACCACAGAATACTTGTAATTCAAACATAAATCAATGACATAGCTAGATTGGATTTGCAAGAATTTCTTTTATGAGATGCAGTTTCAGGTAATTAAATTGGTTTTTGCTAGAGGCCTCATCATCTTATAGGCAGACCGGTAAACACAGCTTCTGCACACATCTGCTTGTGATGCAGCTGGATTCTTCTTAATCAGTGAAAGCAGATCCCGAGGGCTGTGTAATTACCCACTAGCTTAAGGAGGTCAAGGGCAGTGTTGCTGCCACTGCACTTTCCTGCACAGAGCTTTCATAGTTCTCCAGAGAAGTCTTCTGTGTCTGGGGGATGCTGGCCTTCAGCCAGTGCACTCAGTATGTCTCCTTCACAGGTAGCTTTGCAGGAAAGGTGAGGCTCAGACTTGCAAAGGCCTGCTTGCAAAGTTGGCCTTTAGCTAACATCTTGGAATTTGTCTGATAGTTTCCTACAGTACATAAACTGACCAGTACAGTAAAGGAAAGGGATGGAGAGGGAGGGAGGAGGGGAGGACTTGGGGAAGTACCCAACTATGCTATGTCCACATACAAATATAACACAATGATATATATGTATATATACATAATTATAATAACCTCATTGAAATAATAATAATGATAATAATAATAAGAGATCAGTAGAGAAGGAAGGGAGAGGAGGAGATGGAAAGGGAAGGTACTGGGGAATAAGATTTATCAAATTATGCTATGTGCATATATGTGGCTTAATGAATCCCACTATTATGTATAATTATAATGTACCAATCATTTTTTAATTTTCATAAATGATAAGAGTGTGTCCTTAATTTGTGCAAACAGTATGTTTCATGTTGAACACCTGCTTTCTTTCTGGGAGTCCAGAATTTTGGCACATGCTAGGCAGCGGGTGCCTCGTGATCATCCCTCAGTAAAACCCTTTGGCACTGTGTCTCTAATGAGCTTCCCTGGTAGAAAGCATTTCACGCGTGTCATTGCACCTGTTCTTGGAGAAGTTCTGCATATCCTGTGTGTCTCCACCGGGAGAAGACTGGGGAGCTCGTACCTGGTTTCCCTTTGGAAAGAGGTGTCCCACGCAGCTTTCTCTTCTGCTGATCATGCTTTGGATCCTTTCACTGTAAAAATCTTAGTTATGAGTAGATCTGTATGCTGAGTCTTGTGAGACCCTCTAGTCATAACTGAACCTGATTATCTTGGGACCCCCAACGCCTGGTCCTTCCATCCTCAGAGCTTCTCATGACAGACAAAAGGGTTCTCTCACTTCTGTGGGAATCTCTTCTCTTCTCCAGTGCTCCATCTTTCTGGAAGACGTTGAAAAGGAGATGCTCAGGCTGGATTTCCATTATCACACATGGTGTCTGACGGCAGCTGTCTCCTCACTGATCATGCATCCAGGATGTGCTCATTTCATTTTTTTCTGATCTAATATTTTTCTGAAAAAAGGCAACCGCTTTTTAACTTCTGGCATTAGTTGGGCAGAAATGACAAATCTGAAAACACTTGGTGAAATTATTTGAGAAGTTATTTGTAAAGATGTCTCCTCTTAGAAAAGATAACCTCTTCAACAAATGGTGCTGGGAAACTGGAAATCCATATGTAGCAAAATGAAACTAAACTCCTATCTCTCACCCTGCACAAAACTCAACTCAAAATGGATCAAGGACCTAGGAATTAGACCTGAGACCCTGTACCAAATAGAAGAGAAAATAGGTCCAAATCTTCATCACGTTGGCCTAGGACCAGATTTCCTTAACATGACTCCTAAAGCACAAGAAATAAAAGCAGCAATCAATGATTGGGATAGATTCAAAGTAAAAAGCTTTTTCTCAGTAAAGGAAACAATCAGCAATGTGAAGAGAGAGCCTTCAGAGTGGGAGAAAATCTTTACCACACACACTTCAGATAGAGCACTAATCTCCAGAATCTATAAAGTACTCAAAAATCTTTACTCCAAAAATACAAATAACCCAATCAATAAATAGGCCAAGGAAATGAACAGACACTTTACAGAAGATCTACAAGCAATCAACAGATATTTGAAAAAATGTTCAATATCCCTAGTAATAAGAGAAATGCAAATCAAAACCACCTTAAGATTCCATCTCACCCCAATTAGAATGTCTATTATCAAGAATTCAGGCAACAACAGGTGTTGGTGAGGATGTGGGGAAAAGGGTACACTCCTACATTGCTGGTGGGATTGCAAGTTGCTGCAGCCACTCTGGAATGGGTGTGGAGATTCCTTAGAAAACTTGGAATGGATCCACCATTTGACCCAGCTACCCCACTCCTTGGCCTATACTCAAAGGACTTAAAATCAGCATACTACATCGATGCAGCCACATCAATGTTCATAGCAGCCGAATTCACCATAGCTAGATTGTGGAACCAACCTAGATGCCCTTCAATGGAGGAATGGATAAAGAAACTGTGGTATATATACACAATGGAATATTATTCAGCCATAATGAATAGTAAAATTAGGACATTTGCAGGTAAATGGATGGAGTTGAAGAATATCATGTTAAGTGAAATAAACCAATCCCAAAAAACCAATGGCTGAATGATTTCTCTGACAAGTGTTTGATGACACATAATGGGAGTGGGGGGAGGTAAGGGAAGAATAGAGAAAGAATGGATTGTTTAGAGGATAATGAGGGTTAGGGAAGGGGCAGGGAAGGAAAGATGATAGAATGAGACAAACATCTTTACCTTATGTATATGTAAGAATCTGCAAATTGTATGATTCTATTTTGTGTACAACCAGAATAATGATAGTTGTACTCCATTAGTGTACAATGGGCCAAAATAAAAAAGGAAGAAAAAATAAATAAATAACAGAGACCTCAAACAAATAACCAAGGATTTAGAAAAACAAGAATTAATCAGACCCCAAACCAGTAGAAGGAAAGGCATGATAAAGATCAGAGTGGAAATAAATGAAATATAGATTAAAAGAATAATACAAGAATCAATGAAACGATGAGTTGGGTCTTTGGAACGATAAACAAAATTGACAAACCCTTAGCCTTACTAACCAAAAGAAAGAGAAAAATACCTAAATAAATAAAATCAGAGATGAAAAAATATACATTACAGCAGATATCACTGAAGTGCAGGGGATCATTAGGAGAAAATTATGAAAAATTACATGCCAATAAATTGAAAAATTCAGAAGAAATGGCCAAATTTCTACATAAATATGATCTTTCAAAATTGAACTGAGAGGATATAAAATATCTAAACCAAAAAATAAGAACAGTAATAAAATTTTTTCCATGAAAGAAAAGCAAGAAAAGAAAAGAACTGAAGAGGTTCACTACTGGATTTTATCAGACTATTAAAGAACTTTTACCACTGCCCCTCAAGTTATTTCATAAAATAGGAAGAGAAGGAATTCTCTCAAACTTAATCTATGAATCACCCTATGACACAAGCCAGATAATGACACATCAAAAAAGAAACTCATAGATCAAGGATGAATCAACATATGCTAATCAATATACCTAATCAGCTCATAAATAGAATCAAGGATAAAAATCACAAGATTATCTCAACAGACGCAGACAAAACTATTAGAAAACTTAACATCTTCTCATAGAAAATTATCTGAAGAAACTACTTACAAGTATCATATCTCAACTTAATAAAAGCTATAGAAGTTAAACCCTAGCCAACATTACATTGAGTGGGGAAAAAATGCAAGCATTTCCCCTAAAATCTGCAATGAATCAAGGCTACTTACTCTCACCAGTCATATTCAATATAGGACTTGAAATTTCAGCCAGAGCAATCAATCAAGAGTAAGAAATAAAGGAGGAAGTGAAATCATTGCTGTTTGTGGAAGATATGATTCTGTGCTTAGAAGACTCTAAAGATACAAAAGACTCAAAAGACTCATAGATTTGAAAAACTTATTTAGCACAGTGTCAGGATATTAAACCAATGAACAAACATCTGTAGGTTTTCTATATACAACTGATGAAATTGCTGAGAGAGAAATCAGAAAAACAATCTCATTCCCAATTCCCTCAAAAATGAAATACCTAGGAATAAACCTAATCAAGGAAATGAAAGACTTCTTCACTTAAAATTATAAAACACTGAAGAAAGGGATTGAAAAAGACATTAGGAGATGGAAAGATGTCCCATGTTCACAGATTGGGAGAATTAATGTTGTTACCATGACCATATTCCCAAAAGTGAACTACAGGATCAACGCAATCCCCATCAAAATACCAATGACATTCTTCATGGAAGTAGAAGAAAGAACTGTAAAATTCATTTGGAAACACCAACAACTCTGAATATACAAACATGGCTGAGCAAAAAGAGGAATGCTGGAGGCATCATAATGCCTGGATTCAAAATTTACTACAGGGGTAGAGTTACATAAACAACATAATATTGTCGTAAAAACAGAACATAGGCCAGTGGAATTGAATAGAGGAGGCAGAAATAAACCCATCCATCTATAGCCAATCTGATTCTCTATGAAGGTGCCAAAGACATATTGGGGATAAGAGCCTCTTCAACAAATGGTTCTGGGAAAACTGGACATTCATTTGTAGAGGACTGAAACTAGATTGCTACCACCCTGTACAAAAACCAATTCAAAATGGATCAAAGACCTTAAGATCCAACCTAAAATTCTGAAACTACTAGAGGGAAACATACTGGAAATATTTCAAAAAATTGGCACAGGCAACAATTTCCTAAATAGGACTCCAATCATCCAGGAAATAAAAGCAATGATTGACATATGGTAATATATTAAATTTAAAAAACTGCTGTATGAAAAGGAAACAATCAACAGATTGAAGAGAACAGGGACAGAATATGAGAAAATCTTTGCCAGCTATTCATCTGACAAGGGATTAATATATAGAATATAAAAATTGCTCAAAAAACTTAACAACAAAAGAACAAATATTTAATCAATAAATGGAAAGATTATCTGAACAAACACTTTTCAGAAGAAGAAGTATAAATAACCCATGAGTGTATGACAAAATGTTCCTCTTCTTTAGCCATCAGGGAAAAGCAACCAAAACTTCGCAGAAATTCCAACTTACTTAAGTTGGAATGGCTATTATCAAAAATAACAAATACTTGCAAGTATGTAGAGAAATTAATCCTTAAATACCACTGCTAAATTTACATAAATTAACATATTCATAATGGAAAATAGTAAGGAGGTTGCTCAAAAAACTAAACATAGATCTATCATACTATCCAGGATACACAGCTCCTGGTTATACACCCAAGAAAACGAGGTCTCTATACCAAAGAGACATTTTTTAGCCCATGTTTATTGTGGCAGTATTCGCAGTAGGCAAGATGTAGAATCAGCCTAAGTGCCTGCCAACAGATGAATGCATAGAAAGTATGGTCTATATACACAACTGAGTTTTATTCAGCCATAACGAAGGATGAAATCATGCTATGTGTAGGAAAATGGATGGAAACTGGAGGACATCATATTAAACAAAATAAGCCAGAAGTAGAACAATAAGCATCATATGTTTTCTCTAATACGTGGAATTTAGTTTTTTTAAAAAAAGATGCCCTGAAAATAGAAGATGGACGACCGACACCAGGGAGGGTGAGAAAAGAGAGACCAAGAAAGTACAGTAGGGAGGTTGGATGGGATCAAAGCACATTGTAGGCATGTATGAAAATGTAGCAGTGAAACCCATTAAATGGTACAATTAATATGGTTGAATAATCACAATAAATGACAATAGTAAAAGAAGATTAAGACAAATTATTTTTAACAGGGAGAAATTTATTTTTCTCTCATGAAACAGGAGACTGTTCTGAGCAAGAGGGGGAAGCTGTGGTTTGCAAGGTCTTCCATCTTTATCTCTCTGCTGTTTCCCAGGCTCTAGTCCTTGGACATGGTTGATGCTCACCCCTCCTCCTTACCCATATTCTAGGCCAGGCACTTTTGTTTCAGGGGAGATGACCACATCTCATTGTCACATGACCACACCTAGCTGCCTGGAGGTGGGGAGGTGGAGATTCTGCTGAGCAGCCTCCTTCCCAGCTAAAACTCAGGCCATTGCATCATTAAAAGGAAGTAAAACAGAAGGACACTGGAAATACTGAAAAAGCCTGCAGTGCTACAGCTGCTTTCTCCCATCTTTTTCACTTGTCATCTACCTGCTGAGGTGTCACTTGATTCCATGAAGCTTTCTTTGACCAGCCCCTGCAGATCCATCATTTCTATCTGAGTTCCTCCATCTCTGTTTCTACCTGACGTCACATTTTCCAAACTGTCTCAGAACTCACATGTTTACTGCCTCTTTCTCCCTCTATTTTTTGAACATTTTGAATATAGAAATGTTACCTTATTCATCTTTATATTTCTGTCCCTCTCATAAACTGTGGCCACTTATAGGTTCTCAATTGGTCTATAAGAGAGAAAATAATGTAAAGTTAGCTGAGGAACATCTTGAACAGAATACTGCTGAGGTATTTCAAATAAAATGTTTGTTCAACCTGAACTGGAAGTCAGGTTTTATCATTATAAATCCAGTGTCTTTCATTGCAGGGGATTCCTTTTTGGATACATGGGTATACCAGGTCCCAGGAAGCTTTGGTGACCTAGCCAAGGTCAAAGAGTTGGAACTCAGGTTCCCACATAAAACAGTATTTCTCATTGCTTCAAGGCAATGTTTATAGATGTGAAATTTCTAACCAATGCATACTGGATCCAAAATCATTAGCTTTGCATCCTTAGGTAGGTTATCAGAGCCTGAATTTAATTTTGTATATGGTAAGGGTGATAATATTTTCAACTTCTTGTGAAGATTAAATGAGATGTGAGTACATTGTTGAGCCATACAGAATGTACCCATGTAAGTGTTAGCCAACAAACACATTATTCTTTTCTGAGAGCTGAAATTCAACTTTAAGCCCTCTTAAAATAGTAAAATTTATCTTCTAGAGAACACTAAGAGCTAGGGAATTTACTTGCTCCATTATAACAGCCTGTCCTCTGGTATACTTTGAGGACAGGCTGTGACTCTTGCAATCCTCTTATTTCTTGATGAAGTAATTGATCCTTAGTTGTATTTGGAAATATATTTCCCCTTTCCTGGGTCCAGTGGGGATTGTGGTAGCTAGCTGTGCTAATCTGATTTTTTTCTTAAGGGTTCATACTGAAAAATTAATAAAGGAATGACCATTGTTCACTGGGAAAAGGGCCGATTGACACATACGCAAGTAGACACCAAACAAAGTTGACATAAGGTATTGTGTCACGGAACAAGGAGCCTCATGATTCATTTTATTCTAATTGTTCTACAAAATAAAATGCCTTCTGGGAATCCCTGGATTGCACATAATCTATTTTCTTTTTGGTGAATTTTAAAAATGATAGCCTTATTTTTCCATTAACCAGAAGGAATATGAAATTGGATTGGCCAGGGCTACCTTTTTTATAAGATAAGGGCAGGCATACATTCCATGTCTTTTGCTGTTGGAGTTGCTCTTTTAAATATAGAAGCTGAGAAAGCATTATTAATTTTAGCACCTCTTTTTTGGAGAAAATTCCAAGTCTCATAGAGCATAAAGATACTTTAAAAGGCTTGCTTGTTCCTACATCCTACAGAAATCATAGTTAAATGAATGGTGTGTAATTCAGCTTTTTATTGTTGTGAACAAAATACATGACAAGAACAACGTAGAGGAGAAGTTTACTTTTGGCTCTGATTGTTAGTGGATCAGTCCGTGGTCAGCTGGCTCATGGCTCTGGGTCTGAGATTAGATAGGACATCATGGTGGAAGGGTATAGAGGAGGAAAACTTCTCAGCTAATGACATCCAGGAAACAGCAGGAGGGGTGGTGAGCACACCGGCACCTGCATAAGGAGCCAGGGATAAATTTATTTCCCCAAAGGCATGCCTGCAGTGACATACTTTCTGGTCATGCCCTACCTGCCTATAGTTACTATCCATTAATCCATTTAATTTATAAATCAATCAAATGGATTAATTCACTGAAGAGATCACAGTTCTAAAAAGCTAATAATTTCATTTCTGAAAATTCCTGGATCATCACATGAATTCTTCTGGGGATACCACATATCCAAACCATAACATTCTGTGCCTGGTCCTCCAAAGCTCGTGCACATATAACAATGCAAACTTAATTTAGTCCATCTCCAAATATCCTCAAAGTCTTAAGAGCTCTAGCATTGCCCAAATGTCCAAGTCTAAAATCTTCTCTGAGACTCAAGGCAAACTCTTGGCAGTGAGCCAAGCAAGATCAAAAGCAAGTTATGGATATCCAATGTATATCAGAGCAGAGTAAAATTTTCCATTCCAAAAAAGGGGAATTGGGGCATAGGAAGAAGGAATGAATCCCAGCATGGCAAACAAGTCCTGTAGCTCCATGTTCAGCATCAGGTACATTGTGGTGAGATGTGATTTCCAACTGGCTTAGGTAGGCTGGAACCATGACTTTGCCAGTTGCAACCCACAAGCCCTCTCTTTTAGGCCACTCTGTCCACAGCCACCAACTTTCCTTGGCAGATGTTCCACATTACTAGGGTCTCTTAATCCTGGGGTTTCCACTTCATCTGCTGCTTCCTTTTCACAGCTTCATGCATTGCTTTCTCAGGGACTGCCTCAAGGAATTCTGACCCTGATAATACTTTGCTTGGCCTCCTTTGCAATCTCAGTAGAAGCCTCTGTGACCCCTTAATTCCAGCATGCCAAGCATTTCTGCAGAACCAGCATCAGATAGATAATGCCAAAATCTACTTGAATAGTAGAAGCAGTCAGGACACCTTGGACCATAGATGCACTGGCCCCTGCATCTGTGCTGATTATAGTGGGAAAAAAAGTCCTTAAGAAACAAACCCTGAGCAAACAGGGTGCACCTATGATCTCTTAAAGGAGTTTTCATTTTTATTTCCTTGAACCTGCAATGGGTATGGTCTTGTTTGTTCCTGAGATGCCCTAAAATCATTCCTTATTGTTTCTGTGCACAGTACTTAGCTTCTCTTTGGAGGCAGAAATCTCTTCAGCAATCAGAACTTCCTTGACCCCAATTTTATATATGATTGTTCTCTGGCCAAACTGCAAGTGTTTTCAAATACTTCTTTTCTGCTTTCTGCTTCTGATTATCGCAGTACACCTGGTTAAAAACTGCCAGCAATACCCATGGCAAAGCCTGAATGTTATACTGCCTTGACATTTCTTCTTTCTAATTAATTAGTTCATCACCTTTAAATTCAGAGTCACAGAAAGTCTCAGAACAAGGGGGCTTAGTGTAGACAAGTTTCTTGCTAGATTATAATACCAATGGCCTCTAGTCCAATTTACAGTAGAATCCTCTCTGAATCTTCATGAGCACAGTCATTACTGTCCACTGATCTTTTGATCGATTGACTTTCTGATCTTCTGAGATTCCAACAGAATCTCTCATTGAGCTCTGCTTACAATATTCAAAGGGTTCTATAGCTTATATCTCCAAACTTTTCCAAACTCCAAATAGGTTCCAAATGCTTCTGAACCACATGGTCAGGTTTGTCACAAAGTGACCCTACTTCTCAGTACTAATTTCTGCATTAGTCAGTTTTTCATCACTGTGACTAAAATATCTTACAAAAACAGCTTAGAAGAGCAAAAATTTATTTTGGGCTTATGATTTCAGAGGTCTCTGTTCATGGTTGACCAACTCCACTGCTCTGGACCTAAAGTAAGGGAGCACATGGTGACAGAAGAGTGTAGCAGAGGAGTGCTCAGTGTAGCAGTGAGTGCTCAGCTCATGGCAGCTGAGGGGCTGGTGGAACACATACATGAGGATCCAGGGACAAAGTGGCCCTCAAAGCCATTTCTCCAAGGACTCACATCTAGTTATACTCCACCTGCCTATGGTTACCATCCAGTAATTCATTCAATTATTAATTCATAAAATGAATTAATCCACTGATGAGGTTACAGCCCTCATAATCTAACCATTTCATCTCTGAGCATTCCTACCCTGACACATGAGATGTTCAGAAGGCACTTCATATCCAAACCATGACAGGTTTGGTTAGATGTGAAATCCCTTTGGTCATAGAAGCATCTGGTCAAATTTCTAGTGATCTCATTTCTTGGAAAAAAGTGTTTAAAATTTATGTGGAAAGAATTTTCATGAGCAACCAAGAATATATAAATGAGTGTTTGGTCAGAATAAACACATGACATCACTGGGGACAAGTGGAAATTGTCCTCTTTCAGTAATTGGGGATGACAGTGGGGGGCTTTATTTTCACTGTGGTCAGAGAGTGTTTGCAATAACTCTGCTTAGGACTGTGTCCCAGGTTTGCAACTTAATTACAGGGCCTATGGAAAATTACTTCATTTCTCTCAGTCTCAGTTTTCTCATAAATAAAAGAATAAGTGGGACTAAGTATTTCAGAAGTGATGGAAGTAAAATATTCAGCCAAATATCAAGCATAAGTACTATGTACATCTCTGTTTAAGTTTTTTTTTTTATCATTGGCATTTCTATTATTTTTTCTTAAATGAAAATCATACCAAATAGGCCTCACTGGAAATCTACCAGTGGCAATATCTCTATTCTCTTTTTCTCTCCATCTCATCATGTCTCTCACTCTCTGCTCCTAGGTTCTTCTTTTTCTTCCCCTTTGCTTTCTTTCTATTCACTGGTTCAGGCACCAGTCAGCCAGTGAACATGGGTTTGGGTTTGGATTTCTCTGGAGATAATCTCTTCTTGGTATGGGAAATGTTCAGGACCATGGTCAGCAGCATTCTGCCCTGGCTTCTCCTTTCAGTCTTCCATTCCATGGTCAATTCCTAAAATAGCTTCAGACTGCCATGATCTGAAAAAAAGGAACATAAGATTACCTCTGAGAGTTGAAGTGGGAAATCAATAAGTAATTAATGAGAAAAAAACAAAGGAAAGTCTTTTTACATGGATTGAATATCTATCAGGCCCAAAGATCTTGACTTTAACCTAATTTAAAGTATTCATATAAAATTGGAGAGACAATATGTCCTAGAAATATAGTTATTCGGTCACACAAAGAATAGCAAAGGGAGAATTATGGAAGGAGAATTAAGAATTTCTCAGCCAAATTCTGATCAATGTAGATGGAGTCTGGAATCTAGAATTATATCAGAAATGGGAGTGTTCTTATTGTGAAGGGGGATGTACAAGGGTCTTAAATACCCAACCACATCCTCTT
>JAJEJO010051586.1:121919-153257 GCA_020662805.1 Glaucomys volans
AAAAAAAATAAATAAATAAAAACCAAGTAGCTCAAGTTATTTTGGGACTCTGTTTTCTGACAGTGTTATGTACGACTTCAATGTCATGACAAGTATTCTTGCACATCCATCCTCTTCAACATCTCATTGGTCATCAGAGGATCTAGTCTGTTTAGTGAAAACGTTTATAGACTTTCCATAATCAGGGTGCAAGCCTTTTGGCTGTGAGAGAACCTGACCAAAGCTTGGCCCTTAGTTACAGACCTTCCTGTGCTTATCTCATACTACAAGCCTCTCTGGTGTCCCTCTGGAATGTGAGCTTCTCTCCTTGGTATAAGGGTGCTGAGGTTATTGAATAGCTCCTCCAGTCTTCCCTACAATTTCCAATTTCTTTCATGAAAACCTAAGCTGGAGGTGGCTCCAGGCTCAGGTCCTCCTCATCTCCACTGCTTCTTCAGGTTCTCTTCTGCTGTGGTCACAGACACTTCAATTGTCAGACTTGATTCCTTGTCTTCTTTGATTCAGTTTTATTACTCAATTATAAAATAGCATCATAGAAAGCTTTCAGACAATAGGTAGGAATCATTATCTTCTCTGTGGTCATCAAATGACTTGTTGATTAAAAATGTTGAGGGATTGTGATTGTATCATTTCAGAACCATGATCTAATGACCAAGTGCAAACATTTGCAGGCATGCCTACTTTCTAGATCTCAGTGATAGTGATGTTGCTGAGTTCATACTGAAGAACAATGGGCCAGGAATATATACCTTATTTCTGTAATTTTAATGCACATTTCTTTTTTATTGATCTAAAATATCTGCTGCTGCTTAAAAGGTCCAGACAAAATATCAATTGTGAATATATACCCATACTGGTGAGACTGACAGAACTCGGAAAGACTTTCCTAGTAGGCTGGGTGACATTCTGTCACCTGGGCAGGAAGCAAGGGAATGAGTTTTAGCCTTTGGCCATTTGTTAATAATGTCCAAAAGATACAATTTTTTTTTTCCTGAAACTCTGGAGGTTCATCATACATTAATTTCTTCCTTCTTCTCTCCCTGCCTTCCTTCCTATCCTTTTCTCTGCATCCCTCCCTTCTACCTTCCTTGCTTCATTCCTTCATTCCTTCTTCTTTCTTCCTGGCATTGGGGATTGAACCTGGGCCTTGTGCATGCGAGGCAGGTGTTCCATCACCCAGCTGCACCCACATCTCTCACTCATTTCTGCTCATAACTTTACAAATCCCAATTTGGCAAAGGCAGATATGTAACTGCATTGCAATGGTGATGGAATTACTGTGGGAGGTGAGAAATGACTTCTTTATTATTATTACAATTATTTTTTGTTTTGTTTTGTTTTTTTTTACAGATTTCATTTTGATTCATTGTACACATATGGGGTACAAATTTTCATTTATATTATTCTGCATGATGTGCATTCATATCATTCTTGTTAATCACACATGTACATAGGGTAATGATGTCTGTCTCATTCCACCATTTTTCACTTTCTTTATTATTTTGATGATAGTCCCAAGGGGATCCAGAAAATATATCACTTCATATACTCTAATCGATATGTGATTTGAGATGTCTCAATACATTTCTAATGTTTTCCTCTAAATGACTTTTCATTTGGTCTTATTTAAGACTGTGGGGAGGGAGTGAGAGAGGAGGACATACTTGCCCTTTGCAAGATGTTGGTTTAGTTGGCTCTCAGCTAGGAGTGGGCAAGGGAAGGGCCACATCCTCATGGCTTCGATCCAGCTTCATCAGTCATCCACTGGGAGAGACCTGCAGCAAGCCTTCAGTCCTTCACCTGCTTCTCATTTTTATTTCCCACACCAGAAATGTGATTCTTGCTTGTGTTTGGTCCGCTATTTTTAGGGAAAAACCATAGGCACATTTGTTGGTTCACTCCATTTTCACAGTATTTGAAGAAAAGGAAAACTGCAAGTTGAATTATTTATGACTTGAGACATAGGCAAAAAGATTACCCGGGTTTAATATTAAAATTTTAAGAAAACAACAGTATGTTTGCTTAGAAAGTCTTCTCACCACCTCTGTCCCCATTTTAAGCTCTCTTGAGATATCTTATTGTTTGAATTCCCATTTTCAATGTTCTTAGAGCCATTGAGACTGGTTTTAATGCTTTTTAGTCATTTGTATTTCCCCAGAAACTACTTTGCCCCATTTAGCTGATTTTCTTGATGAAGTTGTTTTAAATTAGAGTTTGTTGAGGTTTATTTAAGAAAACTGGATTCTGGGAGGAATATGGAGGGGAGGAGAGAGCAGAAGGTTGAATGGGCTTAACTCAGCTCTTTTTCTGAAGTCTGGCCACCTCCAGGTTTAAGTTCCCTCTATTCTCATCACTCATTTCCATCCAGGGCAAACCTCCACCCTCTTCTAGGATGACTTATTTTGACCACTAGGCACTTTTACTTCTTCAATCCAGAGATCCCCAAGCCAAAGCCGAGATTCTCAGCTGGCTTGGCTCCCTCTCAGCCTTTGAGGACAGCATGCAGCGAGTGATTGCAGCTGCACCCTTGTTTTTAATGGAATCGTGGTAAACACACTAAGTACCTGCCCTGCTTTGAACCTATGATCTCAGGTAATCTTCACATCACCTCTCTGCAAGTCTCTTCTTATGACCCTTCCTTTCACAGATGTGGCAATAAACAGAAAGAAAGGTGAGAAGGAGCTTAGCTAGGGCTTCCACAGCTAGCAAGAACCAGGGGTGGACCTTGAACTCAGCTTTGTCTTTTCTCCAGTCCTGTGCTCTTTCCACTGTGCTGTGAAGAGAGGTTTACTTCAGCAGATGACGGATGTGGAGGTGGCAGAGCTCTCCTCTCCAGGGTCCCTTCTTCTGCTGGATGAGGAGGAACCTCCAGCACTCTGCCTTTTCAGGGAAGAAGTGGCAGAGGACATTTCTACCATTCTCCACACTCCTCAGACTAAAGCTCCTCACAGAGGGAGAACTTTCGGGGAGGAGATTAGGTCCATGAAGTACTTGTTTTGGGGTAGAGAGTTAAGTTGAGTGGAAGGAGTCAGTAGATTTCTTGGGCAAACTTTTACACAAGGGTCCTGGCTACATGTTACTGGGTAGCACCTGAACTTTCCTGTCCATCCTGCCAGCAGGTATGTTGCTAAGGTCCTGAAGCTCTCGATAAATAAACTCAGGGTTGTTTGGGTGGCATGAGGCCTAATAAGAATTTACACGTAGGAGGCAATGCTAATCATGCCTGCTGTCTGTCCTCTCCTACATAACTGCACCACTCTGGGTCTTAATTCCTCTATCTGCAAAACCAGTGCAATCATTCTTACCTTTATGAATTGTATTAGGATTTAGCAAAGAGAGCGGGGGGGGGTGGGGTACATATGGGAAGGAGTCTGATACCCTCAGGAAGGAAGGCAGCTTGTAACTCCAAGGTATTTATGTTACTGATTTTATTCAGAAATTAAAAATGGATTAGAAAGACCACAAAGGCATTTTATTGCTGTAAGCTCTGAGGAGGTTCCAGCTGAATGGACTCGTTCAAGATTTTCTTTAAGTGAATAGGATTAAGCTTTTATTTTTGTCAGTCTGGATTATTTGTTTGCCTTGCCTTCTTAAAACCTCATTGTGATTCATTTCAACTCTTAAAATTTAGGCTGAGCACAGAGTGGTGTACTCTGAATTGGCATTTTGTTGAAGATTCAATGGGACTGGTTTATAAACTATGCAGAAAACAAGGGCAGCAGTTAATTTGGTATATATAATACTCATGGCACTAGGTCAAGGATTTGTCTCCTTGGGTAAAATTTCTTCTTCCTAAAAAACAAGGAAGTTGTAAGCTAAAGACTTGTTTTAAACATACAAACACAAATTTAGATGCACTTTTTTCATGTGCTTTGAATGTGATTGAGGCAAAGACCACGGGCTCTGAGCTGAGGGACCTGGTATCAAGAGCCAGTTGTTTGAAATGCACAGCTGTTTGACTCTTCAACTTCAGCTCTGCATTCAGGAAATGGAAGTAATCACAACACCTCCATTAGATTTTCATGGAGTGTGGTGGACACTCTTAAGGGGAGAGAAAGGGAAGGCAATGGGGAATGAGATCAAGCAAATGATGCCAGGTGCGTTTGTGAATATGGCCTAGTGAATCCCTCTCTTACCGTATAATCACAATGAACCAATAAAAAGCCAACAAAGCAAAGCAAACCTCAGCTCCTTCCTAAGGTACATACTTCCCTTTGTTGGTGAAAAACTTCTTATTTCTTTGGAACTTCCTCTGCCTCCCATGTAAGGGGGAGATCTACTCTGGGTCTCCTGGGGTGGCTTTTGATTTCCTGAATAGAAAGTTATTGTTCAGAATGGGCTGGTGCATCATCCCTACTTTACATGTGAAAGTTTCCTAGAACCATGGTAACCATTCGGCAAGCATAATGGCAAAGCCAAGGACACAGAGACAGCACACTTGCAGCCCCTATGGCATCAGCAGAGTCAAAGTAACTCCAGAAAGTTCCCTCACATGGCTCTACATGTGCACATAGCTTTCCATACTGATAGAGAGTGACAACCCAGCAGTCACGACTTGCATGGTTCAATGCTCAGCACACTGGAAAGCCAGTAACTGTTACTGGGGTAACCCCTCCAGTAACCCCTCCTGGGGTTACCCAGTGACTGTTGTGAGCAAAGCAGAGATTAATCAGTATTTCTTCTTTTCCATTACCTTAAAGAATATTAAACATTATGATGAGCTAGACATATTGCAAATACGAAGATGAGTGAGAGAGCCCTTACCTTCTCAGTGTTTAGAATCTTGATGGGAAGACAAGTTCATTGTCTTCCCATCAAGACATAAATGAATTCAAGATGATGGGTCCTAGTGCGGAAAATGTGAATAATGCTTTCGGAGCATGAGAAAGAAGACCGAACATCAGTCACTGCAAGACAAATACGAAGGGGAGAGATCTTCCTGCCCAGGGAGACAGTGGTAATGCCCAGCGTGTGGCCACTGGAGAGTCTGCTGAGGCTGCCAGAGCTGTCTAGGTCATGGAGCCCAAGAATTTGGATTGAAGATGGTGAAATAAAACAATAATCATGATAATAGCTAACTCTTAAGGATCATTCCCTTGGTATCTGGCCCTTGCCACATCTTATCTCATTTGATTTTCACAATAACTTTCTGAGATAAGATTACTTTCCATTTTACACCTAAGGGAACTGAGGTTCAGTGAGATGAAATGACTTGCTCAAAGCCAAATAGGCAATACACAAGGTGGAGCTGGAATGGAATTTGCACATGGTGTCTGTGAATTGTGCCCCCCTGAATTCCATGGCAGTATTTCTGGCTTTGGGAACTATAGTTCCCAAGATGCACTTAGTATTTAATTTGGGATGTTATGATGTTCTGCGTGAGGGACTGCTTTGTGATAAAACGTCTGCAACTTTTACTCATGCAAAGTATGGTAAGTGGAGGCCGATAATACATTTTTGCTTCAATTTCTTCTATTCCAGACCACTTTTACATTCTCAAGATATTAGTTATCTCAGGAAGAAGTGGACTCCCAGATGCCAGAATTGAGAGGCAGATGAGAAGTTTCCCAGAGCTTATTGTGGCAGTGGTTTGGGGGACAGTTGAATAAAAGAAGAGATAGAGATGGTGTTTGAGCTTCATTTAATTGGTTTGGTTCATCCAAATATCTCTTTGGGCCAGGCACCAAATCTAGCATGGTGATTTAAGGTCCAGCTTTGGAATGCTATTTTAGTATCATGGATTTATGTGGGATAAGCTGAGTGAGTCTGAAGAATGATTCATACCAGAAATCCTTTGTAAAGATGAAGGACTCTAAAGTGAAAGCTGAGGAGGTGATGTGCTTGGATTCCAAGTGTTTGGAACATTGTCCTCTACAATGCTTTCTGTACAGTGAGTTTCAACTCCACATCCAGGTATGGGACTTGAGATTTGTAAGACCCTACATATGCAATATCTCTTTGAAGTTACGAAGAAGACTGTGCATTACATAGGGATTGCTCTTTCTATTTGATTGATGGGGAAATGGAAGTTGAGATGTGTCCATGGTCACGTAGCTATGAAATGGACTAGGAGAGAGTTTGTGAACCACAACTTCAGTGTCTTTCAGAGACTGTGAAGTTTTCTTTACTAAAGTATAGGAAGGAAGACCTACCTATAAATTTTGAGCCAGAGACTCAGAGTTGCTCACTTCCCACCCCCAGGGAACTGGTCGCAGTGAGAAAGCTAGAAGAGATGGGGATGAAGAGCTCGGTTATTCCCACATCAAACCAAAAACCTGGCAAAGGTGAGTGTTGGGGAAGTCAGGGAATGGAATGTGAAAGGTGAGAGTGCTTGTGAGAAATGCAGAGAACACAGCAGCCCTGAATCATGTCCCTCTGATCCTGGAGCAGCCCTGTCCTCCATGGGGTGCAGGCTTTGGCATCAAGAAGTTCTGGGTTGAGGTTCCTTCAAGGTCCACTGATTGAGTGTCCGGCACAGGGGATGCAGCAGGGGTAACACAGTGATAGAGACATGCTGCCTGCCCCCAGGGAGCGGGAGATCGAGGACAAGACAGGCAATGAAATAGGTGTCTTCAGGACAGTGTGAAGGGGATGCAGGCAGGATGCCTGGGGAGCTTAAGGAAGAGGAGTTGACCCAGGACTGGAAGTGTGAAAATCAAGAAGGACCTCTTGAGAGAGGGGACATCTAAAGCAAGATCTTGTGAATGGAATGAGTTGGCCAGAAGAGTTGCTGGTGAGAGATGGAGAGAGGAAGAGGACTTGCAGAGGCCGGGAGGAGAGAACACAGTTCTCACCTTCTGCTTCTGCTTCTCCTTCCCCCAGCCAAGATGCCTTTTAGCAGGCTACCTGGGCAGTCTTCTTCCCTGAGCACCTCTGGTTTCTCCCACGCCCTCTCTCCAGCATTGCTGTGCCCACCTGCACAATTGCACCTCCTGCAAACTCATGGCACTTCATCCAGGCATTTTGAGAAAGTGCCTCTTTCCTTCATCCTCAGGGACTCTGCATCCGCCATAACAGTCTTCTACTGTATGCTTTGCACGGATGTCAAAGGTGATGAGTGACACGGGGCTTAAACAATGTTAGTTCTCAGTTTTAAACAGAGAATCTGATATTAGAAATTTGTCCTTACTTTCTTCGAGTGGCAGAAGCAATGATCTAAGAATAATGTTTTCTCATGATTTTTATAGAATCTCCTGAGAGGCTGTCCTTCAAGAGTTCGCAGAACCTCTTTGGTGTCTTGACCAAAGCCTCCTTCTCAGGGCTGTTTGGTCTGAAGAGCTTTAAGGTTTTGGGGATGAGCAGTCAGTGTGCATTGCTGCCAAGCAGCTTCTCGAAGGAAGAACACCAAGATTCCCTGAAACCTTCCTTTTTGATAACCAGCCCACAGGTCTTCCTTGACAACTAGAAATAATCCCCATAGAGACCTGCTAGAGGAAATGACCCAGAGGAAAGGCTCTTGTGCAAGTGTCCGGAGCCCTACACGGGGCCTGGACTGATTTTCTCCTGGGAAAGCTGGCCCTGGCACAGTGTGTAGCTGGGGATGGATGTCTGGGATATGCTGGTCAATGTTCACAACTGACTCTTGAAAAATATGCATAGATCAATGTGAATAAGGTTAGTAACAGGTTTGCTGATATAAGGAATATTAACATAACTTACAAGTAGTTATAAAATATATGATGCTCTTTATTATAAATTCCACATAGCCAGTTGATTCTTGGCAAATGTTTTGATTCGTTTTTGCCCTACTCTTGAATCTAATAGTCCATCTGTGTTTCCAGTTGATGGATGAGTTTGTTTCAACATGAATAGTTGGCTGTGGTTACAGTTATGTTAATGAGGAAGAAAATGTTGAAACAATGAAATCAGTCATGACAATTATTTATTTGCCAAATTAGATGTTAGTTTTTGAATACTGGAAGAAATTTACAGACAAAACACACTTTTAAGCTCAATTTTCTTTATTATTTTCTCCTTTACTTTCTTAAGTCTAGAAAATAAAAAAAACCATGAGTGAGCTTTAAGATGCCTAGACGGTTAGAGGAAGGGAGTGATAGGGAGTTTTGTAGAGTTGGTGTGTCACATTACCACCAACTGCCTGACAGGCAGTTGTTATCCCATGACTCTGGAGGCTAAAATCGTGAAGCCAAGTGTCCTCAGGGTCGGATCTTCTAAGGGCTGTGAAGGACGGTTGGGTGTTATTTGTGTTGCTATAACAAAAGACCTGAGACTGGGAAATTTTTTTGAAGACAAAGTAATATTTATTTCACTGGTGGCTGCTTGGACAAATGCATTCTACCACCTCTTCAGGTGCATGATGTCCAGAAAATACTTTATACCTCAAGTAGCAAATCTACAAGATAAAATTCTTACCTGGATGAGACATGTTAAACAATCAGTACTCTATTATCTGAGGTTTCTTTTATTTATTTATTTATTTATCTATTTATTTTTAAATTTTTAGAGACTTCATTTTGATTCATTATACACAAATGGGGTAGAACTTTTCATTTCTTATGGTTGTGCATGATGTATATTCATACCATTCATGTAATCACACATGTACACAGGGTAATGATGTTTGTCTCATTCCACTATTTTTCATATTCCCACCCCCTCCCCCTCTCATTTCCCTCTACGTAATCTAAAGTTCCTCCATTCTTCTCTCACCCACCACACCCCCAACCCCATTATATATCATCATTCACTTATCAAGGAAAACATTCAGCCTTTGGTTTTTTTGGGTTTGGCTTATTTCACTTAGCATGGTATACTCCAATTCCATCCATTTATCTGCAAATGCCATAATGTTATTCTTATTTATGGCTGAATAATATTCTATTGTATTTAAGTACCACAGTTTCTTTATCCATTCATCTGTTGAAGGGCATCTAGGTTTGTTCCACAGTCTAGCTATTATGAATTGAGCTGCTATAAACATTGATGTGGCTGTGTTATTGTAGTATGCTGATGTTAAGTCCTTTGGGTATAAACTGAGGAGTGGGATAAGCAGGTCAAAATGTGGGTGCATTCCAAGTTTTCTGAGGAATCTCCACACTGCTTTCCAGAGTGACTGCACCAATTTGCAACTCCACCAGCAATGCAAAAGTGTGCCTTTTCCCCCACATCCACACCAACAGTTATTATTGCTTGTGATAACAGCCATTCTAATTGGAGTAAGATGAAATCTTAGAATTGTTTTAATTTGCATTTATCTAATTACTAGAGATATTGAACACTTTTTCATTTATTTATTAATTGTCTGTAAATTTTTAAGTAACACAAATTTATTTCTCACAGTCTGGAGGCTGGAAATCCAAGATCAATCTCTCCCTGCTCCTCATAGTTCCTTGGCTACTGGAAGCAGGACTCAGATCCTCCCAAGGTGTTCTCCCTGTGTGCGTGTCTGTCTCCAATCTCCCCCATGTCATGAGGGTTCAATATCCATTCATACGGAATTAGAGCCCACCCTACTGACCTCATTGTAATTCAGTCACCTCTGTGAAGACGACCTGCTCCAATAATTCTACGTCAATGGGAATCAGGACTTCAGCAGAATTCTTTTGGGAGGTGTCACAGTTCAACCCACAAGAGATGCAGACCCAGAGGAAGGACATAGAATGTCTGCTAATCTGGACGTGAGCGAAGGTGAGTGATCAGTTTGAAGATTTCAGTGGAGATGTCATTACTACAAGAAGTCTTCCAGGACTTTGTCCATTCCCAACATTGCGTAAACACTTACCTTTGTTCATTTGTGTTGCTATAACAAAAGACCTGAGACAGGGAAATTTCTAAGTAGCAGAAATTTATTTCTCACAGTTCTGGAGGCTGGAAATCCAAGATCAAGGTACTTGTAGACTTGGTGTCTGGTGAGGGTCCCAGACTCAGCTTCCAAGACGGTGCCTTGAATATTGTGTCCTCACATGGTAGAGGGAGAAAAAAGGCAAAAAGGCCTAACCTAGTTCCTTCCACCCCTTGTATAAGGCGAAAATCCACTGAGCTGGGTGGAATCCTCCTAACTTAATCACTTTCCCAAAAGCCCACTTACTACCACCAACATGGAGATTGTTTCATTCTGAGTTTTGGAGGGGATACATCAAAACTACAGGAGCACTTAGCGTCTGTGCCCCTGGCTTCCTGGGCTGTCCTGTTGCTTGTCCTATGGTACTGGAATGTCTTGGTACTTCCCTCCCACTTACCAGACTGGAAGGGCTGCCAGGGCAGGACCTCCTGCCGCTCCCCATCCTCTGCACAGTCCATGGAAGGTAGTTCTCAGTAAATGCATGTGAAATGCATGAAACCCCGTTCAGTCCCTGGGACGGGCCAGTTGGGGCCTGTCTCATGTTCCCTTACCACTTAACACTTCAGTGACAGTATTTGCTGCTCCTTGCCTGAAGGCTGCCTCTGGCCACCTGAGCAGGGCAGGCTAGAAGTGCCAGGGCATAAACACCATCTGGGTGCAGCCTTCAGACAAAGATTAATTGCATAAATCCTCTAGGCAGCCTGTGTGTATGGTGTATGTACCTTGGTATATACACTGCCCCCCAGCAGAATTCAGCACCCCTTCCCACAGTGGGAACCCACTTGACATTGCACCATTGACCTGCCTCCTTCTCTTCTTTGTCTCTGCTATTTCTCTTGCATGTGGTGCCAGACTAAAGTACTCAGGGCTGGGGGCGTAGCTCAGTTGGTAGAGTGCTTGCCTTGCAAGCACAAGGCCCTGGGTTCAATCCCCACCACTGCGAAAATAATAAATAAGTAAATAAAGCGCTCAGTCGATGTACCAGTTCCACAGTGACCTCCCCCAGGGAGGACTGGGGGTAGTACTTCTCCCTAGCAAGCAAGTAAATTGAGTATTTTGTTTCTACTTAGAATTTAATTAGAAGGAAAAAAGAGAAATCAGAAGACATCTCCATTTTGGAAGAAAACCAGAGGCTCTAAGAGGAGGAAGGATCTTTCTCTTACTATTCAGCTCTTCAATGGCAGGGCCAGGAATGGAATTCAGCTGCCATCTGGGAATGCCTTCAGAGCGGGAACAGCCATGTTAAACATGTGCAGGGTGCATCTCCTGTTTGTGCTCATCTCACATACATGTGCACTTCTTCTAGAAAGACAGACATTTTCCCTAGGGAAACTACCCATCTTTTAGACTTCATGTGCATCCAATCCCATCTGTGTATCCAATCCCATCCCAAACTACTGGGTGAGTTGTCCATCATTAAAAATGGGTGTATTTCAGCAACCTTGGGCAATACAAGCATGATATCCAAATCAGTTCAATCAAAGTTACTCTTTTTTTCCTATTTCTATTCAATTTTATTTATTATTATTATTATTTGTGGTGCTGGAGATGGAACCCAGGGAACTTTACCACTGACTACATCCTCATCTCTTTTATTTTTTTATTATTTTTAATTTTTTTATTATTATGGTTGCATTTTGATTCATTATACACAAATGGGGTACTACTTCTTGCTCCTATGGTTGTACACAATGTAGATTCATACCATTCATGTAATCATACATGTAACACGGGGTAATTATGTCTGTCTCAGTCCACCATCTTTCATACCACCACCCCCTCCCCCTCTCATTTCCATCTATGTAATCTAAAGTTCCTCCATTCTTCTCTTACCTGACACCCCCAGCCCCCATTATGAGTCATTATCCACTTTTCAGGGAAAACATTCTGCTTTTGGTTTTTTGGGATTGACTTATTTCACTTAGCATGATATTCTCCAATTCCATCCATTTACCTGCAAATGCCATAATTTTATTCTATTTTGTGGCTGAATAACATTCCATTGTGTATATATAACACAGTTTCTTTATCCATTCATCTGTTGAAGGGCATCTAGGTTGGTTCCACAATCTAGTTAACGTGAATTGAGCTGCTATAAACTTTGATGTGGGATGTGGCTGCATCACTGTAGTGTGCTGATTTTAAGCTAATTTTAAGTCCCTTGGGTATAAACCAAGGAGTGGGATAACTAGGTCAAAAGGTGGGTCCATTCCAAGCCTTCTGAGGACTCTCTGCACTGCTTTCCAGAGTGACTGAACCAATCTGCAGCTCCACCGGCAATGAACAAGTGTGCCTTTTTCCCCACAGTCACGTCAACACCTATTATTGATTTGTTGATAATAGCCATTCTAATTGGAGTAAGATGAAATCTTAGAGTTGTTTTAATTTGCATCTCTGATTACTAGAGATGTTGAACACTTTTTCATATATTTGTTAATCACCTATATATCTTCTTCTGTAAAGTGTCTGTCCTGTTCATTGGCCCATTTATTAATTGGATTCTATGTATTTTTGGTGTAAAGCTTTGTAAGTTCTTTATAAATTTTGGAGATTAGGGCTGTATCTGAAGTGTGCGTGGAAAAGATTTTCTCCCACTCTGTCGGCTCTCTTTTCATATTATGGATTGTCCTTTGCTGAGAAAAAGCTTTTCAGTTTGAATCCATCCCATTTATTGATTCTTGCTTTGATTTCTTGTGCTTTGGAAGTCTTGTTAAGGAAGTCTGGTCCTAGGCCAAAATGATAAGGATTTGGGCCTACTTATTCTTTGACTTGATGCAGGGTCTCTGGTCTAATCCCTAGGTCCTTGATCCATTTTGAGTTGAGTTTTGTACAGAGTGAGAGATTGAGGTTGAATTTCATTTTACTGCATATGGATTTCCAGTTTTCCCAGCACCATTTGTTGAAGAGGCTATCTTTTCTCCATTTATGTTTTTGGCTCCTTTGTCAAGTATGAGGTAACTGTATTTACATGGGTTTGTCTCTGTGTCTTCTATTCTGTACCATTGGTCTGCCTGTCTATTTTGGTGCCAATACCACACCATTTTTGTCACTATTAGTCTGTAATATAGTTTAAGGTCTGGTATTGTGATACCTCCTGCTTCACTCTTTCTGCTCAGAATTACTTTGGCTGTTTGAAGTTTCTTATTCTTCCAGATTAATTTCATGATTGCCTTCTCTATTTCTATGAGCAACGTCATTGGGATTTTAATTGGAATTGCCTTGAATCTGTATAGTGCCTTCGGTAGTGTGGCCGTTTTGACAATATTAATTCTGCCCATCCAAGAACATGGTAGATCTTTCCATCTTCTAAGGTTTTCGTTAATTTCTTTCTTTAGGGTTCTGTAGTTTTCATTATAGAGGTCTTTCAACTCTTTTGTTAGATTAATTCCCAACTATTTTAATTTTTTAGGTTATTGTGAATGGGGTAGTTTTCCTAATTTCTCTTTCAGAGGATTCATCACTTACGAATAGAAATGCTTTTGATTTATGAGGTTGATTTTATATCCTGCTACTTTGCTGAATTCATTTATTAGTTCTGGAAGTTTGCTGGTGGAGTTTTTGGATCCTCGAAATATAGAATCATGTCAACAGCAAATAGTGACAGCTTGAGTTCTTCTTTTCCAATTCTTAGCCCTTTAATTTCTTTGGTCTGTCTAATTGTTCTGGCTGGAGTCCCAAGGAAAACGTTGAATAGAAATGGTGAAAGAGGGCATCCGTGCCTTGTTCCAGTTTTTAGAAGAAATGCTTTCAGTTTTTCTCCATTTAGAATGACGTTGACCATGGGCTTAGCATAGATAGCATTTCCAATGTTGAGGTATGTTCTAACTATCCCTATTTTTTCTAGTGTTTTGAGCATGAAGGGGTGTTGTATTTATTTTATTATTAAATGTTTTTTCTGTGTCTCTTGAAATAGTCATATGATTTTTTTTTTTTGTACTGGGGATTGAAAACCAGGGCACTCCACGACTGAGCCACATCCCCAGCCCTATTTTGTATTTTATTTAGAGACAGGTTCTCACTGAGTTGCTGAAGGCCTCGCTAAATTGCAGAGGCTGGTTTTGAACTCGTGATCCTCCTGCCTCAGCCTCCCAAGTGCTGGGATTACAGGCGTGCACCACCATGCCCAGCAGTCATATGATTTTTAACTTTAAAGTCTTTTTCTCTTTTTATTTTTTTACTTTTTTGGTTTAATGTACAGAAATGGAGTACAACTATCGTTTTTCTGGTTGTATGCAAAGTAGAATCATACCATTTGCATATTCATACATATACATAGTATAATGATGTTTCACATTCTATTATCTTTCCTTCCCCACCCACTCCCCTTACTTTCCTCTATACAATCCATCCTTCCTCCATTCTTCCCCTACCTCCTCCCGCCCTAGTTACATATCATCAACTACTTATTAATCATTCAGCCTTTGGTGTTTTGGGATTGGCTTATCTCACTTGACATGATACTGTCCAACTCCATCCACTTACCTGCACATGTCATAATTTTATTATTCTTTATGGCTGAATAATATTCCATTGTGTATATATACCACAGTTTCTTTATCCATTCATCTATTGAAGGGCATCTAGGTTGGTTCCACAATCTCGTTATAGTGAATTGGGCTGCTATAAACATTGATGTGGCTGCATTGCTGTAATATGCTGATTCTAAGTCCTTTGGGTATAGGCCAAGGAGTGGGGTAACTGGGTCAAATGGTGGTTCCAGTCTGAGTTTTCTAAGGAGCCTCCATACTGCTTTCCAGAGTGGCTTTACCAATTTGTAACCCACCAGCAATGCATGAGTGTACCTTTTTCTCCACATCCTCACCAACACCTATTGTTGCTAGTATTCTTGATAATAGACATTCTAATTGGGATAAGATGAAATCTTAGGGTAGTTTTGATTTGCGTTTCTCTCATTACTAGAGATGTTGAACATTTTTTCATATATCTGTTGATTGCTTGTAGATTCTCTTCTATGAAGTGTCTGCTCATTTCCTTAGCCCATTTATTGATTGGGTTATTTGTATTCTTGCTGTAAAGTTTTTTGAGCTCATTTCAAATTCTGGAGATTAGTGCTCTATCTGAAGTGTGTGTGGCAAAGATTTTCAACTATACTACAGAGCAATAGTAACAAAAACAGCATGGTATTGGCACTAAAATAGGCAGGTAGACCAATGGTACAGAATAGAGGACACACAGACAAACCCACAGAAATATCATTATCTCATATTTGACAAAGGAGCCAAAAACATACAATGGAGAAAAGATAATCTCTTCAACAAATGGTGCTGGGAAAACTGGCAATTCATATGCAGCAAAATGAAACTAAACCCCTATCTCTCACCCTGCACAAAACTCAACTCAAAATGGATCAAGGACCTAGGAATTAGACCAGAGACCCTGTACCTAATAGATGAAAAAGTAGGTCCAAATCTTCATCATAACTTTAAAGTCTTGATGTGATGAATTACATTTACTGATTTGCAGATGTGGAACCATCCTTGCATCCCAGGGGTAAACCCCACTAAATCATGGTGCACTATCTTCTTAATGTGTATTTGTATGTGATTTGCCAGAATTTTTTTTAAGGATTTTTGTATCTATGTTCAATAGGGTATGGATCTAATGTTTTCTCTCCTTGATGCATCTTTGTCTGATTTTGGTATCAGAGTGATACTAGTTTCAGAGAATGAGTTTGGAAGGTTCCCCTCCTTTTCTATTTCCTGGAATACTTCGAGAATTGGTACCAGTTCTTCTTTAAAGGTCTTATAGAATTCGGCTGAAAATCCATCTGGTCCTGAGTTTTTCTTGGTTGGTAGGCTTTTGATGGCTTCTTCTATTTCGCTGCTTGAAATTGATCTGTTTAAATTGTGTATGTCTTCCTCATTCAGTTTGGGAGGATCATATGTCTCTAAAACTTTGTCAATGTCTTTGATATGTTCTATTTTGTTGGATATAGATTTTCAAAGTAGCTTCTAATTATGTATTTCAGTGGTGTCTCTTGTGATCTTTCCTTTTTTCATCATGAATTTGAGTTTTCTCTCTGCTTCTCTTCATTAGTGTGGCTAAGGATTTATCAATTTTGTTTACTTTTTCAAATAACCGACTTTTTGTTTTGCCATTTTTTTAAATTTTTAATCTGGTTTGAATTTCATTGATTTCAGCTCTGATTTTAATGACTTCCTGTCTTCTACTACTTTTGGTGTTGATGTGTTCTTTTTCTAGGGCTTTGATATGTAATGTTAGGTCATTTAGTTGTTGACTTTTTACTCTTTTAATGTACGAGCTCAATGCAATGAACTTTCCTCTTAGTACTGTTTTCATAGTGTCCCAGAGATTTTGATATTGTATCATTGTTCTCATTTTCCTCTAAGAAATTTTTTATTTCCTCCCTGATATCTTCTTTATCATTGCATCATTCAATAACACATTATTTAGTCTCCAGGTG
Organism: Glaucomys volans; assembly: GCA_020662805.1. Taxonomy (NCBI): domain Eukaryota; kingdom Metazoa; phylum Chordata; class Mammalia; order Rodentia; family Sciuridae; genus Glaucomys; species Glaucomys volans. The sequence goes on from JAJEJO010051586.1 coordinate 138,167, forward strand.
TTGGACTAGTTTTTGGTTTTTATTTTATCATTGATTTCTAATTGTATTCCATTATGACCTGATAGAATACAGGATAACATCTCTATTTTTTTTTGTACTTACTAATGGCTGCTTTGTGGCATAGCATATGGTCTATTTTGGAGAAGGATCCATGAGCTGCTGAGAAGAAAGTGTATTCACTTGATGATGGATGAAATACTCTATATATGTCTGTTAAGTCTAAATAAGTCTAAATCATTGATTGCATTATTTAATTCTGTAGTTTCATTGTTCAGTTTTTGTTTGGAGGATTTATAAGTGGTGAGAACAATGTGTTAAAGTCACCCAGTATTATTGTGTTGTGGTCTATTTTTCCCCCTGGAATTGAGAAGGATTTATTTGACATCCATGGATGCATCATTGTTTGGGGCATAAATATTTACAATCTTTATGTCTTGCTGGTTTATGGTTCCCTTAAGCAGTACAAAATGTCCTTCTTTATCCCTTCTGACTAACTTAGGCTTGAAGTCCACTTTATCTAATACAAGGATGGAGACCCCTGCTTTTTTTACTGAGTCCATGTGTATGGTATGTTTTTCCCCATCCTTTCACCTTTAGTCTGTGCATGTCTTTTCCCAAGAGATGGGTCTCTTGAAGGTAGCATATTGTTGGGTCTTTCTTTTTAATCCAATCTGCCAATCTATGTCTTTTGATTAATGAGTTTAGGCCATTAACATTCCAGGCTACTATTGAGATATGATTTGCATTTCTGGTCATTTTGGCTTATATTTGGTTTCTCTTTTGATTGGTTTTTCCTTTAGGGTAGTTCCTCCCTTTGCTGACTTGCATTGTTGTTTTTCACTTTCTCCTCATGAAATATTTTGCTGAAAATGTTCTGTAGTGCAGGCTTTCTATTTGTAAATTCTTTAAAATTTTGTTTATCATAGAAAGATTTTATTTCATTCTAGTATTGCTGGATATAAGATTCTTGGTTGGCATCCATGTTCTTTCAAAGCTTGAAATAGATTATTCCAGGCCCTTCTAGCTTTTAGGGTCTGGACTGAGAAATCTGCTGATATCCATATTGTTTTCACCTTATATGTAATCTGATTCTTTGCTCTGTAGCCTTTAACATTCTATCTTTATTTTGTATGTTAGGCATTTTCTTTATAATGTGCCTTGGTGTGAATCTGTTGTGATTTGGTTTTCTGTAAGCCTATATGTATATATATATATTTATTTTATTTATTTATTTTTTTTGAGGGGCTGGGGATTGAACCCAGGGCCTTGTGCTTGCAAGGCAAGCACTTTACCAACTGAGCTATATCCCCAGCCCTCTGTAAGACTCTTGTATTTGATTTACCATTTCATTCTTCAGGCTTGGGAAATTGTCTGATATCATTTCATTGAACAGGTTGTTCAGTCCTTTGATTTGTATCTCTGTGCCTTCCTCAATCCTAATAATTCATAAATTTAGTCTTTTCATGATATCCCATAATTCTTAAAGGTTCTGTTCATGATTTCTTACCATCTTCTCAGTTTGGTCAACTTTATTTTCAAGATTAAATATTTTGTCTTCGTTGTCTGAGATTCTGTCTTGTACCAGATCTATTCTGGTGATGCTTTCTATTCAGTTTTTAATTGTTTGTTGTTTCTTTCATTTCAATTATTTCTGTTTGTTTGTTTGTTTTTTGGAATCTTTATCTCTTTATTGAAATGCTGTTTTGCTTTCTGCATTTGCTCTTTTAACTGTTTATTGGAATGATCATCCATTGCCTGCATTTGCTCTCTTATCTCACCCTTTGCTTCACGGATCATTTTAATTATATACATTCTAAATGCCTTTTCTGTCATTTCTACTGCCATGCTGTCATTGGATTCTATCAAAATAGCATCTTGGTTTGTTAGGGACACTTTTTGCCCTGTCTTTTCATGTTGTTCCTGTATCTTCCCTTCTAGCAGTGAGGGTCTGAGGTATTGCAGTTCCCCCCATATGCTTATTGTGACCATGCACATTTCCAAAACCTCTCCTTTGAGGGGAAGATCAATATGAGCAGCACCCAATACAAACAATATCAGCCCTTAACCAGATAGCTCCTCTGAAGTTGTTAATAATGTCGTAATAAACAGATGAGTGTGATCATTATCTACAGTATAGCCAATAGACTTGCAATTGATGTACAATTTCTAATGGTGGACAAAGAGGATGGGGAGGGGTGTAAGATGTAACTGTTAATGGGATAATGAGTATAGAGAGGTACTAGATCAAGGGAAGAGTGAGAGCAGGATCAAAGAAGTTGGTCATTAGCATGAGAAAAGGGAGAAAGAGACCCCAAGGAAAGAGGTAAATAAAAGAAAAATAGAGTGAGAAAAAAAGAAATAAAAAATTAAAAATTTTTTAAAAAATCTACAGTACAACAGTCATCCATCACTCAGACCACCCAGTGCTCAGTATCCCAATGCAAGGGAGGTACCTGTCAAAGGGCCTCCAGTCTCCCGCAGGTGTCTCAGGATGTAAGCTGCCCCATTCAAAGATGGCGGCTATGCCCTCAGGGATAATCCAAGATGTCTGCACCAGCCTCCAAACATACTGGGGAGCTGCAGCAAGGGCACCACATCCACTCAGGGCTTGGGCGCTGGGGTCAGTAAGTGACAGGCGGCTGCAGTCACCCAAAATTATTATTCTTAAAACCTTTTCAGGCTGGGCATGGTGGTGCATGCCTGTAAGCCTAGCAGCTGAGGAGGCTGAAGCAGGATAGCAAGTTCAAAGCCAGTCTCAAAAACTTAGTGAGGCCATAAGCAACATGGTGAGACCCTGTCTCTAAGTAAAAAATAAAAAGGACTGGGGATGTGACTCAGTGGTTAAGCCCCCTGGACTCAATCCCTGGTACCAGAAGAAAAACACACAAACAAAAAGCCATTTTTAGGGCTCTCACCACATGTGAACTCTACATACGACCTAGAGCCACTGTGAACTCCAAGAGAAAGCTTGCTGAGAATGGAGCCCAAGTAGAGAAAGATGGAATAGAGAAACGTGGAAATCGAGGCAGTTTTGGAGAAGTTGTTTGGTCCCTGAATCAGGCCATGCCTAACTCTGGACTCTTGTTACGTGAGAAAAATTTTTTTCCCTCTCTTTATCCAAACTGAGTTGTTTCTCTTACATTCGACCTGAGGAGAACTAAAATATACACTATACATCCACCCCCCAATCCCCAAGTGTTTGTAAAGGGGCTTGGACTTCGTGTAAACTCTGTGTTCAGTGATGGGCTGTTCATTGTTTGTAGTGTCCCCAGTGCTGAGTCCTTTGGCTAGCATCTCAAGAGCCCTGCTTAGGCATTTGGAATCTGAAAGCCTGACTCTTCCCAGTCACCCCCAGGCCCACCCTGTTTCACAGGATTAGTGAGCATTCTAGTTTCTGAGTCTGATTGCTCTCATTTTCTTTCTTGCCTACGATGTAGTGTTGGCAGATGAAAACATTTTTTAAAGGTGTCTTGGGGTCACCAGTGCAGCCTTGGGTCAAACATGCCCGGTGCCTGGGCCGGGAGTTGGGCACCAGATGGAGCCCCTCCCATCTGGAGTGAGTCCATTGGTTCCAGAGCTCCTATTTGCTTCTGTCTGAAGTTTTCTTTTACTTTCCCAGGAGGTTTTTGGAACAGACAGGGATTATTTTTGGCTCAGACTCATCTTGTCAAGCTCACTGCCATCTTCAATTCACAGCCTGGCAGTCCTGGGGCAGCCACTGAAGCCTCGTGCCCAGTGGGCAGCTATTCTGGGATGTTTGTACTTGACATTCACAGTGGCTTCCTGGCTGATTCACTCCCCAATCGAGCCCCCATTGTGCTGGCCCAGGGTGGCTCAGCAGTCTGTTTTGATGCCCCTAATCAAAGAGCGACATCCTAAAATCTTGCAGTCAGCCATGCAGACTGAACCAGGAAGCAATTGCGGGCTGCTAAATTTAACCCCAGCCACTTTAGAAATGAAGGGCTAGGAGACTTTGAAATTGGAAACTGGGGATATTCTTTGTTTTTCTTTCTCTTTTATTTTTCTTCTGATGTTTGAATTAACTGGCTGAGTTAAATTCTGGTTAAACTACTTCTGTCTAGCTGTGTTAATCTGGGAAAGTTACTTTACTGCTCTGAACTCTAGTTATCACTCCTTCCATCTGCCCCTGGTCAAATGTTAATGACAAAACCCACACAGTAGGGGTCTTTGCAAGATTAGATCATTGACTTGTCTAAGGGCCTTAGTCTTTCACTCTCATTTCCCATTGAATTTCCAGTGTCTACATCAGAGTCTAGTACCTAGTAGTTGCTCATTTAATGTTCAGAGAATAAATTGATTTAAAAAATGAAAGGATGAATAAATGAGTGAACATAGACATCATGGCCCTGTTCATCTGTGTGATCCACATAGATGCACACTGAAGGCATTGGATCATCATCCATCTCATCAAATTCACAGATTCCAACCTGAAACTCCAGGTCAACTCATAACTTCCCCCGCTGCCTTCTCTAGCCCCAGCCCTGCTAAGGCACTTCCAGACTCTCTAACCCCTGGGATCACTGCCTGGAGGGCTGCTTTCCATACACCACTCTGGCTCTCCCTGACTCCTTCAGGTTTAGGACACTCCCATTGCCACTCTTCAACTGTCCTAGGAGCTCTGCTCTTTCTCCCCTTCAGGGGAGGAGGTGGCAACTTACTACCCTAGAGAATCCCATCTTTCCATTTTACAGATCTGTAAACAGAGGCTTAGTGAAGTTAAGAAACACCAACAGGCATAAGGTGCAGAAACAGGATGTGAACACGAATTCTGACTCCTGGAAGCTCTAACACATAGTCTCTTAGACCCTCAGATTTCTCATCTTTGGAATACTTAGCCACAACCACCTCTTCATTTATGGAGAAGATTAAAAAAAGATAATCCCTGTAAAGCACTTATCAGAGTGCCCGGCACACAGTGGCAGCTCTTGGTGCAGGTAAAGGTGTCCACAAGGACTATGAATGGCTCATGGAAATACACATGTGATCTTTGGATTATTCATCCAAAGCTTGATCCTTCATTATGCTATTGCCTATTCTTGTCTGTTAGATTTTTTCTCCCCAGGCTCCTAAGCTCATTCTTAGGGGAAAAAGAAACCAGCCCAGCTCTAAGTCTGCTCCTCATGGGCCTCAGTTTCCCTGTCTGGAACTGGAGGCTTGATATTTCCCAAGAACCTTCCAAATATGTCATCCCCTGATTTCATAAATGCTATTTATTCTGGTTTCCCCCACAGCATGACATTCCACCTCACACACAATAACACTCAAAAAATATGCATGTATGCACTGAAATCCTTGGAAGGAGCCATATCTACATTCGAGATCCGGCGGGTTGCTGGATCTTGGCTGACCAGCCCATCAAAATGATGGAGAGAGAGAATATTGTAGGTTAAAAGCCAACTTCATCTTGGGCTATCTTAGGCCCTTGAATAACCATTTACCTTAGTTTTTGTTGATATTCTGTGACAATTATGCAAACCCAGATCCCTCGCCTTGAGCAACCCTGACGGTAAAATGCTATAAGACAGCTCTGAAACCTACAGAAGAGGTATCCCCACGCTGCGGTGGCCCACCTGCCATGGGATCCCACTAGTCTAAAGGTACTGATTTACGGCTTCCTTTTGGTCTGTGACTGTAAAGGTTCATGGAACCTCTTCCATGGTGGAACATGTCATTCAAGTAACTTGAATCCTGGGCATGAGCACTCATGTTTGGCTCAGAGGAAACTATTTTCTTATTCCCTGGAATGTAGAGTCGTTATTTTACATTAACACACTGAATTGCCAACACTTAGAGGTGAAATCTCAGGTACAGGGGAGGTTCTTTAATTTGGACTCGGATGAAGGAGGAGGAGAAAAGTAAGCCTGAGTTAAAAGGTGCAAAGTAATAGATGTCTAGGGACCTCCCGAGGGAACTGGAAACTGGGCCACGTACAGGTGGGGAAACGATGTGAGCTTTGAGAGCTCAGGAACTCGCTTTCCCAAAGGGGCAGCCAGCTTTCCCTCTGTTCTGATTTCAGCCAGTTGTGCAATCAGATCTGCCAGTCACTAGGTTTAACAGCCCTGCTGCCTGGCTTCTGCTGAGAAGAAAGGGAAGGGACAGGGCAGCGAAGGGGAGTTAAATTTAGCAAACTGGTGCAGGGCTCCAGGCAGAGGCAGCAGGCGGCTCCTCCTTGCTCAACCTCCCCTGAGGACAGGAATAAGGTTTTCCTGAAAACAGAGGATAAGGGGAGAGGGGGCAGTGATCACCGTGGCACGTGCCAGCTTCCTCTGGTCATCCCGTCTTTCCTGAGGTCCAGGGACAGCTTCCACTGAGGACTTAGCATTTATTGAATACCAGTGGTAAGTCCAGCTCCATGTTAAACTTTGGGATGCAGAAAGGAATAGGACATCATCCCTGCTTTTATGAGTCACCAGTTGGTGGCAGGTAGATAGACATGTCACATGGACTTATGCGGAAGGGGTGTTGGCATTCCTGAACCCAACCTGCGAGGCCAGAGGCAGGGGTGAAGGTAGGAGCCTCTCAGTGGAGCAGGCCTGGAGTTGGTCCTTCAAGGCTCAGAGCCTGGGGATGGTGTGCAGCTCCTGACGAGCAGAGGCAAAGGCATGGCTCCGGAAAAGGCCATGGCACATGGTCACATGTGTCACATAGTCACATTCAGTGCCTACGTGGGGACGACTGTGTTCTTCTTTAGAAGCGGCTGAGTGGAAGGAAGCCTTCCGAGCATCTCTGCCACCCCATCATGCTTGGGTGCTTCCTATTCTCAAGAGCTGATCTGTGTGAAGCAGATGGGACCCTAACTCTCTGTCACTAAGTAGGCGTGTGATATGGAGCAGGTCATTGGCACTGTCAATGAGTGTCCCTTTTCTATCTGAAAAATGCAGATGCTAAGCTTTAGTTTTAGGTGAGTTGTAAAGATTAGGCAAAGAGGGGACATATCAGCACATGGTCAGGCATAATAGCCACTTTTCTTTGCTTTTTCGTAGGCCCCCAATGCTTCCCATGAGTACTGAAAATGTCTGACAGAGGGCTTCACCACATGGATTTGTGGCAGACACACCCAAGGTGACCTCCCATGAGTCATGGCCTCCTATGATGCCCTCCCCTTGAATGTGGGCAGAACCTGTGATTTTCTTCCAGGAATGGGACAATCCATCCCTTGTTTAGGTTACATTATATACTGCTTTATTTTAGAAGATTGGAGGGAGAGGTCCTTCCAGTAGCCTTGAAGAAGCAAGCTGCTGAGTTCTACACCTGCAAGAAAATGAATTGCACCCACAACCGGAATGAGTATAGAGGCAATTCTGCAGTGGACCCTCCAGACAGCCTGGGTGAGACTGGACTGCTGCCTAGTGGGACCCGAGCAGGGGACCAGCAAGCTGTGCCTGCAGTCCTGCTCCACAGAATGACATCATCAATAGCTGTTGCTTCAAGCTTCCGTGTCTGCAGCAATTAGTTATGAATCATTGAGAAACCAGCGTGGGATAATGACAATTGGTCAAGATTTAATTCACTTTTCCCAACTATTTATCATGATGAATGTGGTCAAGATCCGACTTCTCCTGCTCTGTACCTCCTTGTCATGTTGACCACTGTCACTGGGTGGTGTTCTGGAGCAACTTATATATAAAGGAAATGTAAATTCTTTTAATAAGCTGCTTCTTAAATTTCAAAAAATTTTGAGATAATTATAGTTTCACATGCAGTTTTTTTAAAAAGTTATACATTATTACATATGTTTTAATCAGTTTTTGTGTTACTGTGACCAAAAGATTTGACAAGAACAATGTAGAAGAGGAATAGTGTATGCTGACTTGGGGTTTTGGAGGTTCAGTCCATGGTCAGCCGACTCCATTGCTCTGAGTCAGAGATGAGGCAGAAGATCATGGCAGAGGAGTGTGGTGGAGGGAAGCAGCTCAGAAAGCAGAGAGAGCTCTGATCACCAAGGACGAAACACAACCCTAAGGACATGCCCTCAGTGACTTACTGCTTAGTTACTGTCCAGTTAATCTGTATCAGTGGGTTAATGTACCGATTAGGTCACACCTCACAATCTTATCATTTCACCTCTGAAAATTCTTGCTCTGTCTCACACGTGAGCTTTTGTGAGACACCGTCTATCTAAAGCATTATACCATATATCTTGTATTTAGTTTTTTCTAAATACAACAACATCTTGTGTAATTGTAGTTCAATTCCACAACCAGGAAATTGATATTAAAACAACCCCTTAGCCTCATTTACATTTTACCAGTTTTCTGTGTACACATGTGTGTGTGTGTATGCACGCGTGTGCATTTGGTTCCACACAATTTTAGCACACGTGCATGTTTGTGTGGCACTATAGTTGAGATCAAGCCCAGGTCCATCACAAGGGTGCCTCATGTGAGTGGGGTTTTTTACACCAACTTTGATCTCCTGTCCTAAAGGCCTAGAATCTGTTCTCTCTGATCTGAACTAGAGGCCACCTTTAGTAGGAGGGGCACTGATGATCACTTCAGATTCCTGGCCCTAAATATCAAAAGTCCATGTATTTTTTTCATGTTCTCTAAAATGAATATTGTCTGAATCACATAAAGTGCAAAGGTAGTTCTTGCTGACTCCAGGCACGGCTGGATCCTGGGTATAAATAATGTCATTGGTCCTCAGTGTCATTCTCTGCAGTCATGATTCTCCTTCACTCTGGAAGCTTTCTGTCAGGCAGTTCTTTCCCTGCTTTGGTTAAATAGCTGCTGGCAGGCCAAGGTTCATCTCCTGCAGCTTAACCACCCTGAGGAATTGTGCCAACACAAATCTTTGGATTCTGTTGGCAGGAACTCATTTCTGAGCATGTCCCCTTGGCCAGTGGGGTGAAGGCTCTATTTCCCAGGCCTGGTGGAGGAACATGGTTCATTTCACTTCAACCACAGCAGATTCAGAGAAGAGGGGAGCCAGCACTGGGTTGGAAACCTGGAGTGGCCCTGGACCTCCTCTTCTTGTTCCCTCCCTCACTGGGAAGGAGCTGCCAGGACCTGTGTTCCATACCTGCTTCTTGGTACCAGAGACCAAAGGGAATGATATCTTCAAACAGCTAAAAGTGAGGAATAGACTCAGAGAGAGAATAACACTGACAGAGAGGGTCAAGGAGAGAATAAGTGCATTAGGGAAATAACCTCCAATGCCAACAAATTCCAAGTTTCCTTAAGAAGGTACTAGGGCCCCTCAGAACCTTCCCCTGCCCACCCAGCTCTGCTCCTCCAAAGGCCTCAGGTGGGGCTGGGAAAGATACCTGAGACCTCCATCAGGGTTTGAAACGTGCCTCTGACTTTGCTGGCTGCACATTCTGATTTGCAGAAACTGTGGAGGGTGTGGGGGACCATCTTCAACCACCAGGGTCATTGGAAGACTCCCCCAGAGTAGCCATGTAGGCGGCCACTTTGTTGGGCTTTCAGGAAAGAAGCCCACTGAATGCTAAATGAATCATAAGCCCAAACTGCTTCCTCCAATTTTCCTCTGTGTCAGATAAGCTATATAATTACTGATAACGATGAGTGTCCAAATATTTGTATGAAGAACAATTTGAAGTCTCTGATTTATATTCATGAGTTATTAAGTAGCTGCATAGTTCTTGGGTACTTTTACCCCTTAGCATAATGATGAATTGAAGTTTTAATGTAGATTTAAAAGATATTTTTCCAATTTTGTCTGGAATGCTGTCTTCTTCTCTCCAGAAATAGCAGTTATTCACCATAGAACTATGAAAGGGGTGATGGAGGGGTAGGTTTGGGGATTCTGACTGTGATGGTTTCAATGTGAGGTGCCCCCCAAAAGCTCATGTGTGAGACAATGCAAGAAGGCTTAGAGGATAAATGATTGGGTTAGGGGAGCCTTAACTAAGTCAGTGAATTAATCCCCTGTCAGGGATTAACTGGATGGTAACTGTAGGGAGGTAGGGTGTGGCTGGAGGAGGTGGGTCCTGGGGGTGTGCCTTGGAGTATGTATTTTGTCCTTGTTGCACAGAGCTCATTCTCTGCTTCCTGATGTGATTACTGAGCTGCTTTCTCCCACCACACTCTTTCCCCATGATGCTCAGCCTCACTGGAGCCTCAGGGAATGGAGTTGGCCGTCTATGGACTGAGCCCTCTGAAACCATGAGCCCCAAATGAATTTTTCCTCCTCTAATGTTTCTTGTCATGTCTTTTGGTCACAGCAGCAAAAAAGCTGACTGAAACACTGACCTTACTGTTTTTTTTTTTTTTTTCTATGTAGTAATATGATTAAGGGCAACTTCCCAATATTTGTGCTACAATTTGGTTATAGAGAACTGAGTTGTTCACTCCTAAACCCTGAGGCAGATGGTAGGGCCTGAAGCATCCGGGTCATCGCCAGTTCTCTAGGTACCCCTCATTCACTCCAGGGTGCCCTGCAGATACAACTGCTTTTCAGTTCACCATGGCATGAATGAGTTTGTGAAACACTGCCAAGGTACTCATCTTTTCTTATCAGAAGACTAAATGATGTTCTTGAGGGTTTTTTAGTATGCTGGGAGGATATTTGATATGCTTGGATGATGTAGGAGGCACATAGACAGACATTTATGCACACAAAGGTCCTTGCCATTCACTGTAAGCTCCTACAATGGCCTTTGGAGAAGGTGGCCAGTGGACCAGGAAAGTGGTCCTGGTTCTGAGTTCAAAGAATTATCATTGAAAAAGCCAGAAAGAGATGGTGCTGCAGTGCAACCTTCTCCTAAACTCCACAGCCCAGGCAGGGGAGGTGCTCAGCAAACCCTTTGCTTCTCTTCTGATGCATTCAACTAGACGACACATTTAAATCTTCCTTTCAGTTAGGGAGGTGGAAGGATTAAGAATGATCAACAGGATGGAAGAAAATGACATATTCCACTGCCTCATTTGACCCATGAAACTCATGCAATTGTTTACATTCATTCAACTATTTTGGGGGCACTCTGAATGCCTAGAAGATGATGCAGCATGGGCCCTAGAACTACTGCAAAAATTAGAGTCTCCCTGAATCTCCCACTCCTTCCTCATTGGACTATGGCATGAGCAAGAAATTTGGTTTTGTTCATTTGTTAAGACACTGATATTCTTGTGTTGCTAATGCAACTAATTTTGGAAAATCTTGGCTCCAACATCCCTTAGCTAGTAGCAAAATTAACCAATGTTTCAAAGTGGCAATAGTCACTCCGAGTCTCCCCTGATGTCTGTAGTTTGGCCAACATAGTTGGTTCTCTGACTCCTCCGTGCTTACTCATGGTTTTTTCACCTACGTGAACTGAACTGAACAATGTCTGAGAGCTGTGTGGAGAGACATTTTTCTAGTGCCATCGGAACTACTGATCTGATCCAAACAAACTCATGGAGGCAGGGTGCTCATCAGTTGCTAGATTCCTAGTTTATCAGGAGCACCACCTGTGAGTTCCTTGGTAAGCAACAATTTGGTAGAATACCTGCTGGACCAAGGTCAACTATAGCAGCAGTCAAAGGAAGTGGAGTCAGTGAATTAGTGACCGTCTGCAGGAGTTAGCAAGCAGACACCTGTTACTGCAGATACAAATTATGTTCTTCTTATACCATAGTTTTTGTTGTTGTTGACTTTTTTTCCCCTTTACTTAAAATTAATTTTTTTTCTTGCTTTGGTGACAGGTGTCTGAGTTGGTAACTTTTTTTTTTTTTGCAATAGTATTTTTCTTTGTTTTTCTTTTTTCTTTTTATAGACTGCATTTTGATTAATTGTACACAGATGGGGTACAACTTTTCTTTTCTATGGTTGTGCATGATATAGATTCATACCTTTCATGTAATTGCACATGTTCATAGGGTAATAATGTCCGTCTTGTTCCACCATTTTTCATACCCCCTTCCCCTCTCATTTCCCTCTATGTAATCTAAAGTTCCTCCATTCTTCTCTCACCCCCCACCCCCCAAACCTGATTATATAACATCATCCACTTATCAGGGAAAAAATTCAGTCTTTGGATTTTTGGGATTGGCTTATTTCACTTAGCACAATATTCTCCAATTCCATCCATTTATGTGCAAATGACATAATATTATTCTTCTTTATGGCTGAATAATATTCCATTGTGTATATATAACACAGTTTCTTTATCCATTCGTCTATTGAAGGGCATCCAGGTTGGTTCCATAGTCTAGCTATTGTGAACTGAGCTGCTATAAACATTGATGTGGCTGTGTTACTGTAGTATGCTGATTTTCAGTCCTTCAGATATAAAACCGAGGAGTGGGATAATTGGGTCAAAAAACTCTCACCTTTCTGTATAGACATAAGAGGAAAAGTTAACACCCACAGTCTGAGGAGAGAAAAGAAGTGACATGTTACTTGGATAAGAGGATCTGCATCCTGAGTACTCCAAGAGGACATGTGTATGCAGCTGTATAATTGCAGCTGAGAGTCCTGAGTTTATGATGAAAGGAGGCTTTCTAGGAAGCAGGGAGGCTGCCCAGGCTTCCTTGACCCCATTTACAGAGTTTCTGATTTTCTTTGGGGCTCTTCCATACTTCATTACCCCACATGGGGAAGTCATTGCCCACGTTCAATGCTCATCTTTTCTTACTTGAAATAGGTGACAATATGCAATGGATGTCCTCAAATCCTGTGTAGAAAAAGAGCAAGTGGTGTATGGAACCTAAGGACATCCAACGCGGGCTACAGTGCTCTCTCCTCCCACGTGCTCTCCTGGGGGACCGTCTTCAAGGGAATTTGGCTGGATTCTTGATTTCCAGATAGAGATGTGCCTCTCCTATGTGAGTTCCTTCTCATGGAAACTCTGCCAGAGAGCTGTCCCCTCCTTGATCAAGACCAAAGAAGATGGGATTTTCTTCACTCTTTAATTAGAGTCATCTCTTTCACTTTTCTTTTTGGTTCAAGAGTTTCCTCACTTCTTCTGCTATAGGACTAATGTCTCATTTCAAGTAAACCCTACCCAATGCATATAGAAAATGAAGTAACTTTTCTTGTTGGTTCAACTGTATCTTTAAAATATTTGGGGAAACGGGTTCAGAAAAGCATGGAGGGAAAGTAAACTCTGTACCATTCTTAGACTTTAAATTTTTTTCCCCAGAGTCAACAACTGTTAAAATATTCTTGTGTGCCTAATGTGATTTCAGAGTCTACTACATGGAAGGCACTGTTCTGGGAAGGCCCTGTTATACTTAACTTCAGGATATCCTGACTTTTTTTTTTTAAACCATCTCTATCATTACCATCTTGGTCTAAGCCACTGTTGTCTCTCCCACTGATTGTTGCGATGTTCTAACTGGCCTCTTGCTTCTGCCCCTTTTTCATTTACTCTATTCTCGGAAGACCAGTCAGAATAAGCCAGTTAAAGTATAAGAAAGTTTATGCCATGCCTCTGCTTAAAATCCTTCAATGGCCTTTTAATCCCACCCTATATTTCCAGTGGACTTCGAGGCTCTATACAATGTGGCACCCCCATGGCCTCTTTGATGTGATTCCCTATGACTTTTACCTTCACCTTTACTTGCTCATTTCTGTCCCCACGGTCCTCCTTTCTGTTCCAGACATACTGATCACATGACAAACAGGGCTTTAACTGAGGTTCTGTTCTCTCAGAAATTCACAATGATCCACCCTTTCAGTCTTTGCTCAAATATTAACTTCTCAGCGAGGATGGACAACTTTAAATTGCAGAATCTCAGATTTTCTACCTTCTCTGATGTATTTATTTTTTCCAGTGTAAGGAATACAATGCAGTTGACACTGTGCTTTTGATCTTGCAAGACCTTATGCAGAAGACAAAGCTAAGCTCATGCTGAATTCTGACCTACACAAACTGTGAAATTGTAAATTTGGATTGCTTTCAGATGCTAAATTTGTGGTCATTTGTTATGGTGCAAGAGAAAACAAATACAACTTGTTATGGTATGGATGTGAGGTGGCCCCCAAAAGTTCACATGTGAGACAATGCAAGAAAGTTCAGAGGAGAAATGATTGGGTTGTAAGAGTCACTGTACCCAGTCAGTGAATTAATTTCCTGATAGGGATTAACTGAGTGGTCACTAAAGTGGTAGGTGTGGCTGGAGGAGGTGGGCATTGGGGTGTGGCTTTGGGGTATATATTTTGTATCTGGAGAGTAGAGACTCTCTCTCTTTGCTTCTTGATGATGTGAGCTGCTTCCTTCTGCCACTCTCTTCCACCATGATATTCTGCCTCACCTCAAACTCCAAGGAATGGAGCTGGCCGTCTTTGGACTAAGACCTCTGAAACTGTCAACCCTCAAATAAACTTTTCCTCTTTTAAAATTGTTCTGGTCAGATCTTATAGTCACAGCAGTGAAAAAATGGACTAAAACACAACTCCTACAATCAGTGTTTCCCCGAAATATCAGAACTATTTAATTTTCAACTAACATTTCTTAATATTCCCAGAAAACATTTTGGAATTGTATGTATCAGTACCTCATTCCTATTCTTTACTGAGGGATATTCTATGCTGTGGCCTCACCACAGCATATTTAACCATTCACCCACTGAAGAGCATTTGGGTTCTTTTCAGTTCTCTTTTTTAATTAATTTATTGACTTTTATATTTTTATTTTTTAGATTTTTTTAGAATTTTTTTATTTATTCCAATTAGTTACAAATGACAGTATAATTCATTTATGCATTTTGATAAATCATACATAAATGGAGTGTAATTTCTCATTTTTCTGATTGTACATATTGCAGGATCACATCGGTCATGCAGTCATACATGAGGTAATGGCATCTGTTTCACTCTGCTATCCTTCCTACTCCCATGCCCCTTTCCCTCCTTTCACTCCCCTCTACCTAATATAAAGTAACTCTATTCTTCCCTAGCCACCTCCCCTCCTTATCAGAGAAAATATTTGGCCTTTGTTTTGGGGGTTTGGCTTATTTTGCTTAACATGATATTCTCCAACTCCATCCATTTATCAGCAAATGCCATAATTTCATTCTTGTTTAAAGCTGAATAATATTCCATTGTGTGGAATACACACACACACACACACACACATATATATATATGTGTATATATATATATATATATATATATATATATATAT
>JAJEJO010051586.1:153357-163716 GCA_020662805.1 Glaucomys volans
GTCATGCAGTCATACATGAGGTAATGGCATCTGTTTCACTCTACTATCCTTCCTACTCCCATGCCCCTTTCCCTCCTTTCACTCCCTTCTACCTAATATAAAGTAACTCTATTCTTCCCTAGCCACCTCCCCTCCCTTATCAGAGAAAACATTTGGCCTTTGTTTTGGGGGGTTTGGCTTATTTTGCTTAACATGATATTCTCCAACTCCATCCATTTAGCAGCAAATGCCATAATTGCATTCTTGTTTAAAGCTGAGTAATATTCCATTGTGTGGAATACACACACACACACACACACACATATATACGTATATATACACCACATTTTCTTTATCCATTCATCTGTTGAAGGATATCTAGGTTGTTTCCATAGTTTAACTATTGTAATTAACTATTACAAATAAACCTATGGATATTCATGTACAAGCTTTTGTGAAAATATAGATTGTCATTTCTCCAGGATATTTGTTGAAGAATACAAATTCTGGGAAATACATGTGGAAAATGCCAAAATATTTTCCATAGTATTCTGTATCATTCTGTTACATATTCATATGTAATTGGTCAATATACCTAATTTATTTTTCAAATTGGAGAAGCATAGTTTTTCATTGAAGAGTCAAACAAGGGCTTGAGGTAGGACATCATGCTCCCTCACCCTCCTAGGGCACACGTTTTGCTCCCTAGAAGTGCCCTGGGGTTCCTTTTACATCATTCCAAGGTTTTCTTTAGTGCATGTACAAGCAAATGATTGATGAGTATGGGTGTGGAATTCATTCTGGAGGAAAAGAAATAGTAAATACAAAAGAAATGTCATACACTGACTGTTCTTTCAGTTCTGCAGTCTGAGATCAAAGTTCCAAAATGGCCAAGTTACGGTGAGGGCTTCTTCTGTGACTCGAAGGTGGCAGGTGGCTACTTTCTTCCTTTGGAGTCACATGGCAAAGAGAGAGGAACAGAGAAAGAAGGAGAGGGAGGAAGGAAGCTCTGGGGTATCTCTTCTCGAAAGGGCACTAATCCCATCTTGAGAGCCCCACTCTTGTGACAGCTTCTGAACCCAATTATCTCCAAATACCATTACACTGGGGGTTCAGGCTTCATCAGCATATGAATTGGAGGGGGATACAATTCACTCTGCAGCATCTAGGAAGCAGGAAGATCAGAACGCATTGGAGAGGTCATGGTAAGATGCGGCAGCCACTCAGAGGAGTGCAATGCTGTTCAGAAGAGGGGCGGAGTTTTTTGGGGGGTGGCAAAATGTCATTTTCAAAGTATTGTTCCATACACAGTCACAAGCTGGACATCTTGTCCTGCACATTGTTTATGTTTTGGGGGGGAGACCAATGTCTGATTCTTAGAAAGACTATTTCTCTTTAGATTAGAAATATCTCTACCATCATTTACGGTTTTTACTTGCCTCCGTTGTCTTAGATGAATAAAATGAGTATATAATAAAATATTTAATTTGATTGCAAGTTGGTAAATATTTGGGAAAAAATACAATTCAATTTTCACCTTTATAAAAATAGTATATATTCATCTTAGAAAAATTAGAAAATAGAATCCTCATCCTTCATTTGCAGAAACAAACTATATTCTCATGTTTGTCTTTCGATTCTGTGGACTATTTGCAGAAAATAAGCTACATTCTCCTGTCTTTTTATTCTGTGAAGTTTTAAACTTATTTTTAGTTTGGACTTTCCAGGATATAGAATTTTTGTTTTGGGATGTTTTTGACAGAAAAAAAAAAATTCAAAGCACATGATCTTTGAGTGTGAGGAGGACCTCTGAAGTGGAATACTGGGAGCCGCCAACTTGACCAGTACCTTAGTTTATTCATCTGAAAGCAGATATTAAAACCACCGATTCTGTATTTTGCAGAAATACAGAATTGTTGTGAGGCTTTATATTTGTGTAGTGATGTGTCCGTGTGCGGGGAGAACAGCAACATGCTGTACTTTTAAAAAGGAATATGATTCACATTGTGGGAAGTGGAGGAGGAAGACTGGAGGATTCTGATTTGCAGGCTGATTAAGGCAGAATAATAAATGGTGTTTAAGTCTGCCTTTACAAGTAATTACTCTCAATTCTCCAGTTCTCCAGCCCTGGGAGGCAGAAAGCCAGGCTATTTGTCAACTTAATGAAGCTGTTCTCTCTTTTAGCCTTAAGAAATAATTTTTTTTTTCCAGCCTTAGGGGAATGGATGACCCTCAATTTGCTAGAGTGAAGTTCGTGTCCAGTTTGTTGAGGGGGAACTTTTGTGTTCTCCAACAGCCGTGCTCAGGGATGCAAAGAAGCAGGCAGAGTGCCAAAGAAGGGCACAGAAGGGAGCAGGGAGGGGCCATTCCCTGCATGTAGATGGTTATTAACTGGAAAGGATATTCCACCAAGTCCCATGGGTAAAGCACAGAAGACGATATGAAATAACAGTGAGCTGGAAATGCTGCTTTATTTATCCTAGTATTCTCAGTGTCTATCATAATCTGAAACATCAATAATTGCTTACTCAATAAATGAATAAATGAACGAAGAATGAAGGCATAAGTGATATTTAGGATTCAACTGGAAGGGGGAAGGGATGCATCCATCACAAACTGAGTAATAATGCTGTGTCAGGCACCGTGGAGAAAAGACCCCCTTTGATGCTCAGAGCATTTGGTGAAGGTCAGTGTTTTAATCCCCTTTGAGGGTTGAGGCAACTGAGGTTGAACCCTTCCTTCTTAGTCCCTTTCTCAGGCATGTAGTGATAGATACTATGGGAGAGAGTTTTGCAAACCATGAAGTGCTGCCTACCTGTGGGGAATTCGTGGTGTTGCTTGACGTGAAATAAAACACAATATCATCAAGCAGAAATATGGGGAATAGATTGACCTTAGTGAACCCTCATCTAATGCTGATCATATGCTCGCTGCAGGACTGGATATCTTAATTTTGAGTCTCAGTTTTATCATTTGTCATCATGGATATATAACCCAAGTTTTCTTTGATAAATTATCATTATTAAAGGGTCTATGGTAATAACATGGATAATTTCCATAATTTCCTTAATTAACTGATAAAAAGAAGCTATCCAAAAGGAATAGTTATAATCACTTTACATATGAAGAAATGGAAGGATCAGGCAACAAGCCCATGATCTCATAGTTGTTAGGCAAGGTGAACTTGGAATCTTAATCTTGGTGCCTTCAACGTTTTATTCTTCATCATTGTATAATGCATTGCTATTAATGTAAAACAGTATCTACCATCTGAACTCTCATGAAGTTCTAGCACAGGGCTCAGCTCTTCATAAATTGTCCCAAATTGTTAGCACACAACTGACTAAACCATTCTACAGAGGAAGAATTGAAGACTGAAAAACAAAATGGTGCTTTGAGGTGACTCAGCAGTAGGATTTGAATTTGCACTTCAGTCCAAAGCTTTCCCAGTGATTTCTGAACAGAACCTTTTGAAATCCTAGGAGTCCCCCAGCCTAACTCCCACTTAGAGACCTGGGTGAAGTCTCCACCAGGGGAGGAAGTCCCAGGCCAATTTTTGACTAAGGGGCAGCCACTGTTTGGAAAGAGAGAATCAATTTAGATGGCTTATGGTTGGCTTGAGGTGGGCGGGAGGATTGAAAGAAGGGTGGTGATGATTTGCTAGGTATTTTATTTGGAACTTGAATGAGAAAATGTGGGGAGAACCAGCTAGTTAGTACAGAAATAATTAAAAAAGGGCACAAATAAAATATACAACAGTGGTCTAGTGGAAAGACCTTGAAGGCAGAGCAGTAGAAGCAAGATCCATTCCATAATGAAACCAAAAAGCTATCGTGGATTCTGAGGGCCCCTGAGTTGCCTGCTGTCCTGGGGTTTTACAGTAGACCTCATTTCCTGAGGCCATATGTGTGAGTTTTAGTCTTCACAAACACGAATCAAAGTCAGGTGCATGGTGAGGCATAAGATGAAGTATCTTTATTAAGTCTCATAGCAAGCAAGGCACATCTGGGGAGAGCTGCATATTTGTTGTTGAAGACAAATAGGAAAACCATCAAAATCAAAGAAATACATTTCTCTTTCCCACAAGATCAGTGCAGCTGGGGGAAAGGTGCTGAGTAGCCTTTGGGAAGATAGCTTCCCAGAAAGTCACCTGGACATAGAAAGCGAGAAATGACACTATTTCCTGAAGATGGTGATATGATACGGGGGATTGTCCATTACTGGAGCAATCCTGTTATAACCGGTTGATGTAATTAGTTAGGACTATTGGGTTGTTGTGAGCAATGCATACAGAATGAAGGTCTTTTAAGCAAAATACAAATTTATTGAAAGAAGGCAAGGTATCAAGCAGAATCACAGGAAAGCTGATCTCCAACTTTTGAAAGAGGATCCAGGTCAGCGCTAATGACCACAGCAGAAATGACTAAGCAGTTACTTGTTTGTCCTCCAATCTACTCCAGTCACTTTTGGTCCTCTTTTCTATACTTAATATTCAGATTTCCTGGAGAGAATGTCAGCTTTGCTAGTTTGAGGGTCATTTGTTCACTCTTTGGCCAAAGAAGGGCAGGACAATTTGCCCTGCCCCCCAAAAATGGTATGTGATGGAGAGATAATTTCCCCAAGAAAAAGCAACACTGTCTATAAAATAAAACAAAACAAAACAAGTAAAAATAAAATAATAATAATTTTAAAATATCCAGGGAGAGAACAATGAAGTCCACCGCACATTTTTTATTTCACTACATGCTATTGCTTCTTTCTCCCAAGTTTGATTCTGTCTGCATCATCTAGACTAGTACCTGCTTGTCTGACAATGGATCCTTGACCTTCCTTGAATGTCCTTGCCTGTGTTTTAGCTGCAAGGAACCTGGAATGTACAGACTGAGATCCCTTATGAGAACATTTGACTTCCTCCTAGACTAGCCAGTTCCTTACAAGAGCCTCTTAAAGTTGATGAGAATGTGAATTTGTTCAAAATTGAATAGCTCATGATTCTTTTTTCTACTTATATAAAAACTATTTGAATTTTGATAGGAATTGCATTGAATCTGTAAATTTCTTTGGGTAGTATGAATCTTTTGGCAGTATTCATTTTCCAATCTACAAAATTGGATATATGTCCATTATTTGTGCCTTTTTCAGTTCTTTTGATCGATGTCTTATAGCTTTTGCCTCCCTATTTAAATTTATTCCTAAGTATTTTATTATTTCTGTTGATTTTGTAAAGGAATTGTTTTCTTAATTTCCTTTGTGAGTTATTCACTGCTACTGTACGGAACACAACTAAGTTTTGTATGGTGACTTTGTATCCTGAAATCTGTACCAAAATTCCTATGGCATTTATCACAGAAATGGAGAAACAATCCTAAAATTTGTATGGAAACAAAATTCACTGAAAATCGAAAGCAATCTGAAGAAAGAAGGTCAATGCTAGAGGCATCACACTTCCTGATTTCAAAATAGATTAAAAAACTTCAATAATCAAAACAATGTGATACTTGCACAAAAAAGACATGTACATTGATGGAACAAAAAAGAAAGCCCTGAAATTTCACCCATTTGTGGCCAACGATCTTTGACACCAAGAATACACAGTGGGGGAAGGATAGTCTCTTCAATAAATGATACTGGGAAACCAAATGTCCAAATGCAAAAGAATGAAATTGGATCCTTGTCTTGCACTATGTATAAAAAAGAACTCTTATTATTGCTTGTCTTCCTGATAATAGCCATTCTAATTGGAGTGAGATGAAATCTTAGGGTGGTTTTAATTTGCATTTCTCTAATTACTAGAGAGGATGAGCACTTTCTCACATATTTGTTGATCACTTGTATATCATCTTCTGTGAAGTGTCTGCCCAGTTCCTTGGCCCATTTATTGATTGGGTTCTTTTCATTTTTGTTGTAAAGTTTTGTAAGTTCTTTATAAATTTTGGAGATCAGTGCTCTGTCTGAAGTGTGTGGGGAAAAGATTTTTTCCCACTCTGTAGGCTCTCTTTTCACATTATTGATTGTTTCTTTTGCTGAGAAAAAGCTTTTTATTTTGAATCCGTCCCATTTATTGATTCTTCCTTTTATTTCTTGCACTCTGGTGGTCATGTTGAGAAAGTCTGGTCCTAAGTCAATATGAAGAAGAGTTGGATCTACTTTTTCTTCTATTTGGGGAAGAGTCTCAGGTCTAATTCCTAGATCCTTGATCCATTTTAAGTGGAGTTTTGTACAGGGTGAGAGATAGGGATTTAATTTCATTTTATTGCATATGGATTTCCAGTATTGTCAGCACCATGTGTTGAAGAGGTCATCTTTTCTCCATTGCATGTTTTTGGCACCTTTGTCTAGTATGATGTAACTGTTGGCTATTATCAGGAATACAAGCAATAATAAGTGTTGGCATGGATGTGGGGAAAAAGGCACACTCATACATTGCTGGTGGAGTTGCAAATTGGTGCAGCCACTCTGGAAAGCAGTATGGAGATTTTTCAAAAGAGTTGGAATGGAACCACCATTTGACCCAGCTATTCCACTCCTCGGTTTATACCCAAAGGTCTCAAAATCAGAAAGTATAGGGATGCACATCAATGTTCATAGCTGCTCAATTCACAATAGTGATATTGTGGAACCAACCTAGATGCCCTTCAATTGAAGAATGGATAAAGAAACTGTGTTATATATATACAATGGAATATTACTCAGCCATAAAGAAGAATAAAACTATGGCATTCGCTGATAAATGGGTGAAGTTGGAGAATATCATGCTAAGCAAAATAAGCCAAGTCCAAAAAACCAAAGGCCAAATGTTTTCTCTGGTCAGTGGAGATGATAAATAACGGTGGGGGCTTATGGGGGGATAAGAAAAGAATGGAGGAAGTATGGATAGTGTAGAGGAAAGTGGGACAGGAGGGGGTGGGGGAAGGAAAGATAGTAGACTGAGACGGACAGTATTACCCTATGTATATGTCAGATTATATGAATCGTGTGAATCTACATTGTGAAAAAAAAGTATATTCCCTGCTGTATAATTACATCAAAATGGGTTCTACTGTCATGTATAATTAAAAAGAACCAATGAAAAAAGAACTCAAATTGAATTAAAGACTTAAATTATAATCTCAAACCAAAAAACTCCTAGAAGAAAACAGAAAAAAAGCCTCTTGATGCTGGCTTTGGCCATGGTTTTTTTGGATATGACTGTACAAGAAAAAATGAACAGATGGGACTACATCAAACTAAACAGTCCCTACACATCGAATGATCAGCAAAATGAAAAGGGGAGAATGTTCACAAGCCATATATCTCATTAAGAATTAAAGTCCAAAATATATAAAGAGCTCATATAAATCTATAGCAACACACAAACAAAAAAGGAAAACACTAAACAATCCAATTACAAAAATGGGCAGAGAACCTAAAGGGCTGTTTCTTCAAAGAAGGTCTGAAAGTGAGCAAGGGGCATGTGGAAGGCGCTCCACACCACCAATCACCAGACAGAATGCAAACTGAAACCCCCGATATTAGAATGTTAGAATGACAATGATGAAAAAGACCAGGGGCAACAAGGGCTCATGTGGCGTGGAGGATGGAGAAGCCCTGCACCCTGGAATGCAAACTGGTACAGCCGTTATGGAGAATACTGCAAAGGTTGCTCAGAAAGCTAAAACTAGAACTACACTGTGATCCAGGGATCCTAATTCTGAGCATACATCTAAAGGAGATGAAATTAGTATCTTGAAGAGATATCTGTAGTCCTGTGTTCATTTGCAGGATTGCACACAACAGCCAAGATAGAAAAACAAACTCAATGGATGAATGAGTAAAGGAAATGTGGAATTTATATACAATGGAATATCATTCAGCCACAAAAAGAAGGAAATTCTGCCAAGCACAACTGCACAGATGAACCTAGAGGTCATTATGCTGAGTTAAATAAGACATGCATAAAAAGACAAATACTGTATTTATCATTTGTATGTGGAGTTTGAGAAAGTTGATCTCACAGAAATAGAATAGAAGGGTGGGACGGTGGGGGATGACAAGGAATTGATCAGAGGGCACAAACTTTTCGTAAGAAGATGAACAAGTTCTAGGGATCTGATGATCAGCATGGATGGTGAAGGGTGTGTTAATTTGATTGTGAAAACATTATGCAACATACATGCATGCTAAATAAATGACCTTAAATCTTTATCAGGTCTAAGTCCAGGAGGCATGGACATGCACTGGCATGCTCCATTAGTAAGGAGCTCAGCCAATGCTGTGGATGCCAAGGCTTGAAGCATCTTTATGCACCTAAGTATCAATTAATGAATACACTGAATTAGGATTTCTAGCCACATAATCATGCTACCCAGGAAAAACATCCCAAAATAATTAGAATGAAAAATTAGTCTGTTGGTGTATTTGACAGTTAGCTAAGTGCAATGTTCATTAGGAAGTTAAAAAATTATTCTCTCTCTGCTTTCCAAGCAGGGAGTCTGTTTAAGTGCTATAGTGATTTTTAAGATAATTTTTTTATCTTAATGTTTTCCCCTTTGGTCACGTGGTACCTCCCCTAGGGGTCACTGGCAAGTTCTTTTTGTGTTGCTTGTGTATCCGCTATGTCCATTTACGTCAATCGAGAGATGGGAGCTTCAGCCCAGAAAACCCAGAAAGATCAAATGCAACTGTGTGCTCCACAACTGTGATCCTCCAGCCCAGAGCACTCCTGGGGGAATTTTGGAGATAATTAATGCTGCATCCCACTCTCGACTAATTGAATTGGTTTTCAGAATAGAACTCAGGCATGAATATCTTTTACAAACTCCACAATTCATCTCAATGTGTGCAGGATTAAGAAACACCAATCTAAAACAAAAAGGAGGTTGAATGAGTGCATACCGCCCCTGGGAACCAGCTAAGCTTGTGTGCATGAAGGAGGCTTTTGGACTCCACCAAGCCTATTGGGTCACAGGACAAGGTCCAGGCTCATCACTAGGTAGTAGGACCTGCTGCATCCACTGCCCCAAAGATAAGCGAGGGACAGGAGGAGGAACAGAAATACACGAGCCAACCCATTGTGGTACTCCTGTCAGGATATTGTGTTCTTATATGTTAACTAGAATAAGAATTTGGGTTTTGATTTGACCAACAAAGCAAATGGATGAATATAATTCTTTTTTTTTAATTTTAATTTTTATTTAATTTTTTGATTCATTGAGCACAAATGGAGTACAGCTATTGCTTCTCTGGTTGTACACAAAGTAGAGTCACCCCATCTGTGCGTTCATACATGTACACAGGGCAATGATATCTGTCACACATTCTGTTATTATTCTTAACCCCCAACCTCAACCCCACTCCTCCCTTCGCTCTATGCTCTCTATCCTTTCTCCATTCTTGCCACCCTCCCCCCCACACACACATTATGCATCATTATTCACTTATCAGAGAGACAATTAGGCCTTTGGAATTTTGGGATTGGCTGATCTCATTTAGCATAATAGTCTCCAACATCATCCATTTACCTACAAATGCCATAATTTTATTCTTCTTTATGGCTGAGTAATATTCCATTGTGTATATATACCACAGTTTCTTTAGCCATTCATCTATTAAAAGACATCTAGGTTGGTTCCACAATCTAGCTATTGTGAATTTAGCAGCTATGAACATTGATGTGGTTGCATCACTGTAGTAATCTGATTTTAAGTCCTTTGGGTATAGGACAAGGAGTGGGATAGCTGGGTCAAATGGTGGATCCATTCCAAGTTTTCTAAGGAACTTCCACACTGCCTTCCAGAGTGGCTGCACCAACTTGCACTCCCACCAGCAATGTATGAGTGAGTGTACCCTTTTCCCCACATCCTCGTCAACACCTGTTGTTGCCTGTATTCTTAATAAGACATTCTAATTGGGGTAAGATGAAATCTTAAAGTGGTTTTGATTTGCATTTCTCTTATGACGAGGGATGTTGAACATTTTTTCATAAATCTGTTGATTGCTTGTAGATCTTCCTCTGTAAAGTGTCTGTTCATTTCCTTGGCCCATTTATTGATTGGGTTATTCATATTCTTGGTGTAAAGATGTTTGAGTACTTGGTAGATTCTGGAGATTAGTGCTCTATCTGAAGTGAGTGTGGCAAAGATTTTCTCCCACTCTGAAAGCTCTCTCTTCACATTGCTGATTGTTTCCTTTGCTGAGAAAAAGCTTTTTAGTTTGACTCTATCCCAATCATTGATTCGTGCTTTTATTTCTTGTGCTTTGGGAGTCATGTTAAGGAAATCTGGTCGTAGGCCAACATGATGAAGATTTGGACCTATTTTCTCTTCTATTAGGTGCAGAGTCTCTGGTCTGATTTCTAGGTCCTTGATCCACTTTGAGTTGAGTTTTGTACAGGGTGAGAGA
>JAJEJO010051587.1:0-19626 GCA_020662805.1 Glaucomys volans
GACAGTGGGCATTCCTGTCTTGTTCCAGTTTTTAAGAGAATGCTTTCAGTTTTTCTCCATTATGAATGATGTTGGCAGTGGGTTTAGCATAAATAGCTGCTGCGCCCTCTTCAATTCCCCTCAGTGCTTGACAAGGATTCCACTGAGTTACAAAGATGTTTGCAAAGTCTCATCTTCCTGGGAATTGGGGTCGCTGTTTCCCGTTGTCTTGTTTAATTTCCCTATGCTTGGGAATAATATTATATTGGATTTTGGGGAATTTTAGGGTCTTAGGGGATTTAGAACACAAGAATCAAACAGCTAATCATACTGGATATAACCAAGAAAGGCCTTTGTTCTGGGGTGATAATAGTATAACTTGGAAAGAATGCTATGCTCATTTCCAGCAACTTATGCTAAATGTCACTACGAATGGTGACTACTCCCAGATGACCTAGGGCAGAAAAACACGTTGTTCCCACCTTAACTCCAGACAAACAAGTCACAAACAAAGTTGTTAAGGCTAGAAAAATAGTCCCAACAATTCAGACATCATTTGGTAATGCTTACTTGGTTAATGGAAAACTATGGTATCCTCCTAGGAAACCAGCTTCTGGTCCCTTAGATTTAGACCCCCTTTATCTCCCACTGGCAGTACATACCTTGGTTGGCATCAAGTATATTATAATGAAAAATGTACACAGAAGGCTCATCTCCCCTTTTTAGAATATTTAAAATATGTAAAACTCTAGTGTTTGCTTAGTTGCTCTGAACAGCTTTCTTGGGCAGGACAGGCTAATGCTTACTGGGCAAAAGCAGGAGGTGTAATCTAGCAAGAGCTATTGTTCCTATTGAACTAATTATTAACCACATAGTGTAAGCTTATATGTTGTTCATAGAAATGACTTCTGTGCACGATGTTCCCAGTAATATAGTAGAACTAGTTAAAGATTATATAGAAGAATACTTAAAAACATTATGAAGAGTTGATAATATTTAATCTGCTAATATGTCTTGCCTATTATCTTCTTGTTTGCCTCAGTTTCCTTTTGTGTGACCTCAAGATATTGCACTCAAGCTAGAAGCTAACATATAAAAATGGTGTGTGGAAAAAATAAAGTTAGAACACAACTTAGCCTCAGATCACTGAGTCTATGTTGCTTTGTTCTCCACCTCGCCGACGCCATCCCAATCACCAGAGAGCACCACGACCCTTTGTGCTAGGGCTGGACCCTCGCAAATAGCCTTTACAATGTTGAGGTATGTTCCTACCATCCCTATTTTTACTAGTGTTTTGAGCATGAAGGGGTGCTGTATTTTGTCAAATGCTTTTTCAGCATTATCAAAATAATAATATGATTCTTAACCTTAAGTCTATTGATGTGGTGAATTACACTTATTGATTTCTGGATGTTGAACCAACCTTGCATTTCTGTGATTAACCCCACTTGATTGTGGTGTACTACCTACTTAATATGTTTTTGTAAGTGATTTGCCAGAATTTTGTTAAGGATTTTTGTGTCTATATTCATCAGAGATATTGGTCGAAAGTGTTCTTTCCCAGATGAGTCTTTGTCTGGTTTTGGTATTAGAGTGATACTAGATTCATAGAATGAATTTGGAAGGCTTCCCTCCTTTTCTATTTCATGAAATACTTTCAGGAGTATTGGTATAAGTTCTTCTTTGAAGGTCCTGTAGAACTCAGCTGAGAATCTGTCTGGTCCCAGACTTTTCTTAGTTGGTAGGTTTTGGTGGCTTCTTCTATTTAATTACTTGAAATTGATCTGTTTAAATAGTGTATGTCCTCCTGGTTCAGCTTGGGAGGGTCACGTGCCTCTATAAATTTGTTGATGTCTTCAGGATTTTCTATTTTGTTGAATTATAGATTTTCAAAGTAGCTTCTAATTATGTTTTATTTTTCAATGGTGTCTGTCATGATATTTCCTTTTTTATCACGAATTTTAGTAATTCAAGTTTTCCCTCTCCTTCTCTTTGTTAGTGTGGCTAAGGGTTTATCTATTTTGTTTTCTTTTTCAAAGAACCAACTTTTTGTTTTGTCAATTTTTTGAATTGTTTCTTTTGTTTCAATTTCATTGATTTCAGCTCTGTCTTTAATTATTTCCTGTCTTCTACTACTTTTGGTGTTTGTCGTTCTGTTCTTCTTTTTCTAGAGCTTTGAGTTGGAATGTTAGGTCATTTAGTTGTTGACTTTTTATTCCTTTCTCGAATGAGTTCCTTGCAATGAATTTTCCTCTTAGTACTGCTTTCATAGTGTCCCAGAGATTTTGATATGTTGTATTGTCATTCTCATTTGCCTCTAAGAATTTTTTTTATCTCCTTCCTGATGTTTTGTGTTATTCATGCTTCATTCAATAGCATATTATTTAGTCACCAGGTGACTTAGGTGTTGGAGTGGTTTCTATTTATTTATTTTTTTTTTGTCATTGATTCCTAATTTCATTCCATTATGATCTGATAGAATACAAGATAGTATCTCTACTTTTTTGCATTTACTAGGGGCTACTTTGTGCCATAACATATGGTCTACTTTAGAGAAGAAGCCATGTGCTGCTGAGAAGAAAGTGTATTCACTTGTCGATGGATGGAATATTCTATATACGTCTGTTAGGTCTAAGTTATTGATTGTGTTATTGAGTTCTGTGGTTTCTTTGTTTAGTTTTTGTTTGGAAGATCTATCCAGTGGTGACAGTGGTGTGTTAAAGTCACCTAGAATTATTGTGTTGTGGTCTATTTGATTCTTGGAATTGAGAAGGATGTATTTGATGAACATGGATGGCCATTGTTTGGGGCATAAATATTTATTATTGTCATATCTTTTTAATTTATGGTTCCTTTAAGCAGTATGAAATGACCTTCTTTTTCCCCTCTGACTAACTTTGGCTTGTAGTCCACTTTATGTGATATGAGGATGGAAACCCTGCTGTTTTATGGAGTCTGTGTGTGAGGCAGGTTTTTTCCCATCCTTTCACCTTTAGTCTGTGGATATCCTTTTCTATGAGATGAGTCCCTTGACGTCAGCATATTGTTGGGTCTTTCTTTTTAATCCAATCTGCCAGTCTATGTCTTTTCATTGATGAGTTTAGGCCATTAATATTCAGGGTTATTATTGAAATAGGATTTATATTCCCAGTCATTTAACTTAGATTTGGTTTTTAACTTGACTTGGTTTCTACTTTGATTCACTTTTCCTTTAGGGTAGTTCCTCCTTTTTCTGACTTACATTGTTGTTTTTTGTTTCTTCCTCATGGAATATCTTGCTGAGAATGTTCTGTAGCACAGATTTTCTCAGTGTAAATTCCTTTAACTTTTGTTTGTCATGGAAGGATTTTATTTCATCCTCAAATTTGAAGGTTAGTTTTGGTGGATATAGGATTCTTGGTTGGCAACCATGTTCTGCTTGAAATATATTGTTCCAGGTCCTTCTAGCTTTTAAGGTCTGGGCTGAGAAATCTGCTGATATTCATATTGGTTTCCCCCTATATGTAATTTGATACTTTTCTCTCACAGCCTTTAAAATCCTATCTTTGTTTTGTATATTAGGCATTTTCATTATAATGTGTCTTGGTGTGGATCAGCTATAATTTTGCACATTTGGTGTTCTGTAAGCCTCTTGTAGTTGAATTTCCATTTCATTCTTCAGGTTTGGGAAATTTTCTGATATTATTTCATTGAATAAGTTGTTTATTCCTTTGGTTTGTATCTCTGTGCCTTCCTTAATCCTGATAATTCTTAAATTTAGTCTTTCCATGATATCTCATAGTTCTTGGAGGTTCTGTTCATGATTTCTTACCATCTTCTCTGGGTAACTTTATTTTCAAGATTCAATATTTTGACTTCATTGTCTGAGGCTTTGTCTTCCAAGTGATCTAGTCTGTTGGTGATGCTTTCCATTGAGTTTTTTATTTGGTCTATTGTTTCCTCATCTCAAGGATTTCTGTTTGGTTCTTTTTCAGAATTCTATCTCTTAGTTGAGGTGATCTTTTGCTTTCTGTAGTTGCCTTTTCAACTGCATATTGGAGTGATCAATCATTGTCTGCATTTGCTCTCTTAGTTCATCCTTTGCCTTGCAAATCATTTTAATCATGTATAGTCTGAACTCCTTTTCTGATATTTCTTCTACCTTGCTGTCATTGGATTCTATTAGTGTAGAATCTTGGTTTGTTTGGAACACCTTTCTTCCCTTGTTTTTTGATGTTGTTCATGTATCTTCCCCTCTAGCAATGCAGATCTGCAGTATAGCAGTTTCCACCCTATAGGCTTATAGTGACCCTATAGTTTTCCAAAACCTCTTCTTTAAGGTGGAAATCAATAGTAGCAATACCCAGTATAGGAAGTATGCAGCCATAAACCAAATAGCCCCTTTGAAGATGCTAACAATATTGTCATAATAATCAGAGAGGATGAGTTCAATTATTATCTGCAGTATAACCAATAGATTTGCAATGAGGCCTGCAGTTTCTAATGGAAGACAAACAGGATGGGGGGTGTAGAATGTAACTGCTAATGGAATAAGAAAAGAGTATGAAGTTCTAGATCATAGGAAGAGTGAAAGTGTAGTCAAAAGAAGTTGGTTGTTAGCATGAGAAAAGTGAGAAAAAGCCCTGAGGAAAGAGGTAAACAAAAGGAAAGTAGAAAGCAAGAAAAGTAAAGAAATAAAAACTACATTATAACAGTCATATACTATTCAAACCTCCCAGTCTTCAGTAGCCTGATGCATGAGAGGCATCTGACAATGAGCTTCCAGTGTCCAGTAGGCATCTCAGGATGAGATTTGCCCCACCTAATGACAGTTTCCACTTCCAGGATAATCCAAGATGGCTGCCCTGGCTTCCAAATGTGTGGCAAATGGGGAGATGCAGCACAGGGCTT
Organism: Glaucomys volans; assembly: GCA_020662805.1. Classification (NCBI taxonomy): domain Eukaryota; kingdom Metazoa; phylum Chordata; class Mammalia; order Rodentia; family Sciuridae; genus Glaucomys; species Glaucomys volans. The sequence goes on from JAJEJO010051587.1 coordinate 4,870, forward strand.
GGGTGCTGAGTCTGTGTGGGGTCGGGCTGGGTCCCCTCAAGGTGGGGTGCGGTCAGTCAGGCCTGGGGTCCTGGAGGTGGGATGATGTCAGTTTGGCTGGGGGTCCTGCAGTTGCTGGCTACTTTCCCAAAATGGTGGCAGCCACGAATAACCAAACCTGCAGGTACTATGACAGTGGACTTCCAGGCAACAGTAGGCAGCTGGCATTCCACTGATGGTCTGTAGGCTCTGCAGGATACTGGTGGATGATCAGCAGGTGGACCTTGGTCGGTGGGTGATGGGTAGGTAAAAGGCAGGCAATGGGCAGGCCAGAGGCAGGAAAATGGGCAAATGGCAGATGATAGACAACAATCAGGGAGCAATCTGCACTCAAATGTAGTTGATACACTGGCAGACTGTGGGCAATTGAGGTAGACAAATGGAATCAATGAGGAGCAAAGAATCCCTCATGGAGAAACAGATTTTCCTCTTTTTGAATCCCAAGTAACAGAGTGACAAGGAATGCAGCCTTGCTGTAGTCCGCCATCTTGGATCTCTGGATATATGCTTTTCAATCTCTTGCATATATACTTCAGATTGGACTTTCTGATTCACATGCTAATGCTATGTTAACCTTTCTGAGGACTGGTCAAGTTGCCTTCTAAAGCAGCTGCATCATGTTATAATCCCTCTAACAATGTACAAGCATTTTAATTTCTATACATCCTCACAAACACTTGACTTTTTAAAAAAATAGCCATCCTAGTATGAAGTAACATTCCATTGTGTTTTGATTTGAACTTCCCTGATGAGTAATGATTTTGAGCATCATTTTGTATACTTATTGACCATTAATATGTCATTTTAGAGAGATGTCTATTAAAATATTTTCCATGATTTTTAAACTTTTAAGATATTTTACTTACTAAGTTCTAAATTTTTTTTTTCTGGATATGAACCTTTTACCAAGTATGTTATTTACAAATTCCACCATTCTCTGAGTTTTTTTCTCCTGGTTATGTCATTTACAGTGCATTTTTAAAATAGTGTTCAGTTTTTTTATTTTGGTTTGCACTTTGTTTGCACTGTATAGGATTTCTCCTTTCTGCACATCCTTGCCAGTGTTCATTATTTTTTGTCTTTTGGATAACTGTCATTACAACCAACCATTATGAGATGTATGTTTCATATCTTAATTGTGCATAACTAAGTAAACTAGATGTAACTTGGTGAAAGAATCTTTAAGTATTTTTACTGGGGCATAATAATTATACAAAACAGTGGGTTTCTTTGACATATTTTATATGTACATAACATAATTTGATCAATCTCAATCCCCAGTTTCCCCCTTTATCCTCCTTTTCTCCCTCCCCTTGATCTCTTTCCTCCACCCTACTGGTCTCTCTCTATTTTTGTGAGGTACTTTTTTTTTCTTTGATGTGACTACACTTTTTTTTCCTTCCTTTTTCCCTCTAGTTTCCACATATGAGAGAAAGCATATGACCTTGACTTTCTGAGTCTGGCTTTTTATGCTTAACATGGTGTGCTCCAGTGCCATTTCTGAGAACCCAATGCCTAGTCCAAGGTCATCAATGTTACATCTATGTTTTCTTCTAAGGGTTTATAGTTCAGCTCTTCCCTTCAAGTCTGTGATTCATTTTGAGTTAATTTTTTGTATGATATGAGGAACAGTCCAAATTCATTATTACAAATGCAGCTATATCAGCACTATTTATTTAAAAAGCCATTTCTCCATTTAATAATTTTGGGACTTCTGTCAAAAATAATTGACCAGGGGTTATAGTTCAGTTGCAAAAGTCCTGGGTTCAATTTTTCTTATTTTTTTAGTTTCTACCTCATGTGACATTGTCATTTTTGTGCCTAGCTTCTTTCACTTACAAAACAATCTCTGATTTCATTCACATTGCCACAAATGATGAGACTTTATTATTTTTTACAATTCAATTGTATTCCATTGTGTATATGCCACATTTTTTTAAATTCATCTGTTGATGGATATTTGCATTGATTCCATGTCTTGACTATTGTGAATAATGTTGCAATAAACATGGGAGTGTGTACACTTTTATTTCCTTTGGATATATAACCAGCATTCACATTGCTAGAGCATATGGCAGTTCTAGTTTTAATTTTTTGAGGTACCTGCCTAATGTTTTCCATTATTACTATACTAATTTTTATTTCTACCAACAGTGTATAAGATTTCTCCTTTCTACACATCCTTGCCAGTGTTTTTATTTTTTAACTTTTTGATAATTGCCGTTCTAACTAGTGTGAACCTGCTATGGTTTAGATATTAGATGGTCCCCAAAGCTCATGTGTGGGACAATGCAAGAAAGTTTAGAGGTGAAATGATGGAATTATGAGAGCCTTAACATGTTCAGCACATTAATCCCCCGGCAGGGATTAACTTGGTGGTACCTGAAGGCAGGTAGGTTGTGGCTGGAGGGGGTGGGTCATTGGGGGTGCCTTTAGGGTAGATATTTTGTCTCTGTGAGTGGAGTAGTCTTTTTCTCTCTGCTTCCTGGTGCCATGCTCTGAATGTTTTTCCTCCACCACACTTCTGCCATGGTGTTCTGCCTCACTTTGAGCACCCCCAACATGGAGCCAGATGTTTATAGAGTAAGACTTCCAAAACTGTGAGCCCCAAAATAAACCTTTCCTCCTCTAAAATTTTTCTTGTCCAGTCTTTAGGTCACAGAAGTGAAAAAGCTGACTAAAACAGAACCAACATACTGATGTGATTTGTATTTCCCTGATGATTAATGAGGTTGGACATTTTTATATACCTGCTGACTACTTCTATGTCTTCTAAAAATGTTGACATTGTGGAGGTAGAGCAAAGAATATGTATGTATTCACAGAACCCAGGAGAAGAAAGTTTGGTCAGTGGTTACACAGTTACAGTGAGGAAGAACAAGTTCTGTGTTACATTACATAGGAGGGTTACTATAGTTAAATAATGTATTATGTATTTTAACAGCCAAAGGAGAGGACCATGATTGTTATTATCACAACAAATGGTTGAGGTGATGATTTGCTAATTACCTTGATTAGCTCTTCATACAATGTATACCTCACAAACATGTAATTATTGTGTCAATTGTAAATAAAAGAAAGTCAAGAAATAAAATAATTGACCATATACAAAGAGCTATTTATGAGCTTTCAGTAATATTTTATTGATATGTGTGCCTATCCTTATGTCAGTACCACAATGCCTTGATAATGTAATTTTATACTAAATTTTAAAATTGAAAAGTGAGAAATATTCAAGTTTGTTCATATACTTCCTTAATGTTTTGAGTATTCTGAGTCCCTTCCATTTTTAAGTTAATATTAGAAATCTAGTGATTTCTATAAAAATCAGCTGGAATTATGCTTTATAATAATAATTTTGGAGATTAGTAATAAGTACTTTGATCCATGAACATGGGATATAGTTCCATTACTCTGATCTTTGAAATTTTTGGTAATGCTTTGTTGGATTTTGAGTGCTTTCCTTGATTGAACTTGAACTCTATGCTCTCTTGGATAGTAGCTCGGCTTTCTCTGCTCTGGTGTTAGTGGGCATGGGCCTCATGCCGGATCCAGGAGTGAGCCACAGATTTGGTCAGAATTTATGGACAAAATTTGAGTCTCCTCCATTCTTGCTCTCTCTTTTCTGTTGTTTCCCTCTCATTTCCAGCAGCAAAGGCTGCTCTGACCTCTGTCTTCTCTTTCTTCCTGTGGAAATTCTGTGTTTGGCTTCATTTTTATCAAAGTTTTTGTTGCTGAACATGGCTCTGACTTCAATTTATTTTTGGGCTGAAATTCATGAAAACAACTCATTCAGTGAGATTCCATTTTTTTAAATGTTGACTCCTCCCTGCCTCTATCACCAGCAGGCTCACTCTCCAGTGCCTTTAGATAATTTATATTTTGTATTTTTCCAATTTTCTAAAATTTTCCTTCAGTGATGTTTTGGTTCCAGCTGGAATCACATATCTAGAAATATAATTGGAGGGGTATGTTCTCTCTTGGTGAATACTCTTGAAAAGAATGCTTTCTTTAATTGTTGGTGGTAGAGTTCTACGAACACAAACCAGGCTGTGTTGCTCAAATCTGTTTGCTCATTTTTTTTTTTTTTTTTTACTTACTGAAGTCTGGGAAGAAGAGTATTACCATTTACCATCTCCACCTTCAATTACAAATGTCTATTTCTTCCTATTTAATTCTATCTTTTTGTGCTCTATCTCTTTTTAACATAGTTAATAGACTTTGTTTGTTTTTGGTACTGGGGAACAAATCCAGGGTCACGTTATCACTGAGCTATATCTCCACTACTTTTTATTATTAATGTATAATATTAAATTTTGAGAGAGGGTCTTGCTAAGTTGCTTAGGGCCTTAGTTGCTGAGGCTGGTCTCAAACTTGCACTCCTCATGCTTTAGCCTCTCAAATCAAGAGATCATAGGCATGTGACACTCTATTTTAAATAAAGTCTTTTTATTTTTAAATAAATAAACTTTGGGTTGAATGAACATTTAATAATAAATAACATTCTCAATAGCTTCTCACCATCACCAGTTTCCCCTACAACTGACATCTTAGGTTGATGTGATACACCTGTGACAACTGGTGAGTCAATATTGATACATTAATATAGCTAATCAAATTCCACTGTTAACAATAGGGCTTTCTTTTTGCATTTTACATGGTATAGATTTTGTCTCAAAGTCCACTTTGATATTTATAGTCATTCCAGTTTTCTTGTAATTAATGTTGCTTGCATATTATTTTCCTAAATAATAAATCACTACAGAATTAGCAGAAAAACAACACTCACAACTTAAGTACACGCAGATGAAAAGTCCAAGAAGGAGGGATCTGGGTTCTTTTATGAAAGTCCTGAGTCTAAAATCAAGGTGTTTACCAGGAATATAATTTCATCTTGAGTCTGGGGAACTCTGAGTCTTTCAAACTCATTCCAGTGCCATGCAGAACTCAGTTCTTTGTGGTTTTATGACTGGGTATCCTGTTTCCCTGATGGCTGTCAACTAGGGGTTGCTCTCAGTTCCTGGAGGTGCCCTCAGAGTTAGCTATGCATTCCCAAGTTGGCTATGTTCTTTTCCAAGCTAGCAGGGAAGGTAAATTATTTCTTCTTGTTTATCAATTTTTATGGTTAGATTTTTATGCTAGATTTACCAACTAAAGTCTACTTTTCATTAACTCAAAATTATCTGAGTCAGGCCTTAATTACATCTGCAAAATTCTTTTGTCTATCAAGTAACATAATCGTGGGGATGCTACCTCATCTCATTCATTGGCTTTCTACTTTACCAAGGGGAAAATATATACATCACATGTATATAAGAGTGGGCCATCTTGTGGCCTTCTCTACACTGTTTTCTTTCTCTCTTTTTATATTTTCCTGTTGTCTTTTGTATTAAATCTTGTGGTTTTAGTATTCCATTTGGCTGTTCAGGATACCAGCTCTTCATTCTATTATTTTCAGGTTGCTACAGGGATTACCCTAAGTATCTTTAACTTATTTCAGCCTACTTTGAGTTAGTATTATACCACTTAGCATGTAAGAATTTTAGAACAATATATTTCCATATTTCTTCATTCTTTCCTTTTGCTATTGTTGGCATATCTTTTATATCTACATATGTCTCAAATACTTTTAGATCATCACCTTGCTTTTGGAGAAATTAAAAAATGAAAAAGACACGTTTTGTTATTTGTAAGCCTGAAGAAAAAGGAAAAATCAGTAATACTTATTTTAAATGTTTGATATTTTGCATAGTAATTGATTTTTATATTCATTTTGAATTTATATGATGCTGCATTAACATATTATTTATCTTCATTATTGAGTCCCCCCCCCCTTCATATTTATGTAGTACATTGCCTGTTTCACCCAGATTCCACCTCTATTGTTATTTTTAAGTCTTATGATGGATATTATAAATGATATATTTAGTCTTCACTGATGATCTCCCTTTAAAGGTGTAAAGTATTTATTTATTTGTTTGTTTATCTATTAATTAATTTATTTATTTTCAGATAGGCATTTCATTTCATGACTGCTCCCTTGGCCCTGCCAAGGTTTGATCTCAGTCTATGTTGGGTTGTCTTAGACAGCTCCTTACTCCTAAGGCACTGCCTGGCCGGTGTCTCTACTAACATCCAGTGTTCACTGATGTCTTTCCACTCTGACTGATGTGGATTCCAGCATCTCCCATCCCTGCTCAACTGCAATTGCTCCCATTCAGCCCTCAGTCTCCAGACCACAAAGAGCCTTACATAGCTCATTCACCAATTCATCAAACACCTAAGGACACCCTTCCTCAGATTTCTGTGGCTCTTTTCTGGGTAACTTTCATCTCCTCTGCAGTCTGTCTTAGAAATTCCTGCTGCTTCAGTTAGCCTCGGCCTCATCTTCATTTTCTCTTTCCTGCTCCTGTTCTCTGTGCCACAGTTTGGAAAACTCCCCAGGCAGAAAGCTGCAGTGAACATGAACCTCAGCATGAGCTGATTTTTCTCTGTCAAGGAGCCTCACATCCCTGCCCAGCTTGTCAGGTCTTACTGCAAACAGTCCTCCCCTGTACTTTGTCAGTGGTTGTAGCCATTTCATGTGGAATGTAACTGTCATATCTGAATCTTGTCATGGCTGGATTGATTCTTGAAGGAACACATTGGAAAGCCATGGTCTGTGGACTACATCACCATTGTTGCATGAGACCTCTTGTGTTGATCTCATGAGGTCTGATGACCCAGGAATGCAGAGAAAGATGCTTCATTTCATACCACATCCCTGGTTGGCTGAGAAGCAAGTGGGTTGGAAGGACTTATCTCCCTTCTTGGCTCCTCTCCACAATCTCAAGAAGAGGCCGACTCCTAAAAGGTGGGTGAGCACTCTTTCTTTCTGTTCATTTCACAACAACCCAGCTGGGGTTCAGAGTCCCATGCTGATTTCCAGGAAGGAGTGATGGACATTTTTGTGGAGCTCCTCCAGTTACCTAGTTTACAAGCCAGTGTGTCCCCACAGCCACAATTCTACAAGGAGAGCATCCTGTGGGTTTTTGCTGCATTCCAGATGGACTCAGTGGGTGGAGAATACAGGTCAATCAGGTCCTTCCCTGAAGAGATACATTAACACTGGGATTTGTCAGATAATCTCCCAAATGTGTGCCTCTTCCTTCCTTTTTCCTCTAATATTCTTTAACTCCTTTCTTACTTCCTCTTTTGGGATCACCATCTCTTTTTTTCCTTTCTTCTTTCTCCCAGCTGGTTCAATTCATTGTTCCTAACAAAATGTGATTACCCTGTCCTGGAGAGCACTGAGCAGTATGAAACATAGGAAATGGGTTATAATAATAGTTCCTTGCATGTGTGTAATACTCGTCGATACTTTGCAAAATGTGTACACATTATCACCTTGATCTTCTCACCAGTAGAATGAATATTATTATTCACTTTAGCAGATCAGGCTCAGAGACATGAGCAGTCCATAAGGCTCATTCATAAGACTGGTGCTGAAGCTAGGAATTAAACCTATGTCTTCTGGTTAAAAACATGATATTAATTCAGTTATACTGCATGACTATTTGTTATTGTCATTATAGCAATTTTGTTATATTTTTCAAATTTGGTGTATTGGTCAAACATTAAGCATTAAAATACTTTCACTTTCTTTTCTCAAGTGTATTCCTATTTAGCTCCATTGCACTGTGTTAATGGATACCCTATTCATTTCTCCTTATGGAGAATTATCTTATTATTTTATCTTATTATTTTGCCTCCAGTTTGAGTATGTGCACACACATACCCCATCCTCCTAAATAATTGGGTGTTCCCACCTATTTCTACTAAAAGGGTCCAGAAACAATAATGCAAAAATTAGAGTAGACTGAGCAGCCTTAACTGACAGCTTGATTTCTAAACAACATAACCTATTAGGAGGAAGCAGGGCTCTTGGAAGAATGGCTCATTGAATATCTAGGGCAAGGAAAGTGCAAATGGAGTTTGAAAGACTTGAGAAAGCAAGCCGGGGAATATTCAAAGATGTGTGGGCCCATGTCAACAGAATACAGGAGATAGGTTGAAAGGGCTCCCACTTGCCATATTCAAGGCAAATTGAGTATTAACTTATCAAAATATTATAACATAAGTAAAAAGTCATTAATCCATAATTATATCTTAACTTACACATACAGACACACACAAAACCATTGTGCATGACAATGGTTTTGTCATGCACAAAGATTTTGTCAATCTTTTGACAATCTAGATGTGTGCTAGGCTAACTTACTTCCTCATCTCTGTTTGTGCCATATTTTGTCCCTCTTTTATGTGTGTGGAATGTCTGGTGGCCTGATCTTTCTGGAAGATGCCTAGCTTTGGTGAAGATTCTGCTTAAACCCTTTCCTGTGAAGTTAATCCTGCCTCCCCCAGGGAATGCTGGTTCCTTCTTGATCCCAACACACATTGAATATATTTTTTTGTAGGATTTAGTGCACTGGGAAATTCTCCCTGTCTCCTCCTTCAAGATAGTAGTTTTATTTGCCTTTATAATCTCACTCTTGCACACTGCTCAGTCCAAAGCGTCTGTAGATAATTGCACAAAGGTACAAATAAATCAACAAATACATGAGTGTTGAAGTTGGAATGCTGGAAGTTTGCATAACTTACCAACCATAATATATCAAGTTGACAGTAGAAACAAATTCCTGATCTTGAGGACTGTGGCAGGTTGAATGCATTCGACACATGTTTACATCTTCCTAGGCATGCAGGGGGAGCACATTTCAGTCTCACTGCAGTGGTGCTGGGTTTATGAAACAGGACTCAAGTAACACAGGCCACTTCTAGGCCTAGTTCTTAACTTATCTTCCACTATCCTCAGTTCCTTCTGTTCCAACTGCAGCAATCTTGGAGTCATGTTTCAGACGGAATGGTTTAAAGATAGAGGAGGACAGCCTACACAAGGCTGCTAGAATGAGAAATAAACCTTCCTATAGTTAAGCCATTGAGAGTTGGGAGTTGGATTGTCACTATGTGATTATTACACCTTGATTAACAATAACTCTCTAGTGCCCCTTTTAGTGCAATAGTTAGGAGACACTATCAACAGGTACCTCTCAAAATGAGGAAAGAGAAACTGGGGCAGAAATGTGTTCCATTAGCACTGGATGGAGAGATAGACAACATGGACTCTGGCAAGCACAGGACGCAAATTTCAAGGCCATGGGAACCAGAGACCCTTCTGAAAACATGCACTCAACTTGTGTTTCTCTTCTCTTCTCCTTCCCATTGCATCCACGTGGTATCATGGATATCTTGAAATGAATGAAGACAGTTTTAGGCATGGTACATAGGATAAGGGCGCTGCAAGAGAGCAAGTTTCTTTGTCCCATTGAGACTATTTAGATCACAATGACCAATGTTTGCCAGAAAATACAGTGACTCCTTACTACTCACCAAAGGATCAACTTGATATGAAGCAAAGGATTTGAAGGAAAAGAGGGAAGAGTTGACTCAGATGATTTACAGAAGGAAATGGAGTTGTCTTTTCTGAAAAAATGATACATAAGAGATAAAATATAAATGTGGCTAGAATTAATGTCCACACCCTATCCACACAGTAGATGCATTTGCAGTTGACATGTAATAAAAAGAAATATAGTAGTATTAGTATAAATATAGTAGGCTTAGTATAAATTCATGCTCAGCTTAATTTCGATCCAGATGGTTACTTAACAGAATGTGTGTAGACACGTGTGTATCTCCTGGTCAGTCTACACACATTCCTGATCTGCCATCATGGTCTAGTCATTTCTTTTGGGGAAAGTCAAATTCAGTGTTTTTAATCAGTGTAGCCTTTTACCATTATTTCTTCAGTGTGTTTTTATATTAAATAATTTAGACATTTCATCTTATTTATCATATATGTGGGTGGGATGCTTTTTCACCCCTCACAAGATTGGTAGTGATGATTTCTCATTCATTTCTAATATTGGCAATTCATACTTTCCTCAGTTTTTCTGGCTATGTGCTAATCAATTTTTTGTTCTTTTCTAGGAACCAACTTTAGGCTTCATTGATTTTCTTTATTGTTTTCATGCCTTCAGTGTCACTAATTTCAGCTTTTTTTCTCTTTTACTCATTCTTTATGCTCAAGTTCTTCTTTCTCTAAAGATGGAAATGTAGATTGTTAATTTTTAAGCTTTTACCTTTTATAATATATGCAACTAATGCTATGATTTCCTTCTAAGGACTGCTTTTATTGCAACCTACAGATTTTGATGTTGTGTTTTCATTTTAATTTTGTACAAATTTTTTTTTCATTTTTATAACATGGATTTTTAAAATATCACTGTTAGGCAATAGCCATGAATTGTCCCTTTTATTCTGCTTTCTGATCAACAGATGTAATAATAACATAAAAACACTTAGTAGAACTTTACTCTTGAATCGGAGAAGTTTTCCCTCTGGTCAGTTACTTCTCATTTACAGAAATGCTTGTACAAAATATTTTTAAATTACTCATGAGATGTCTTTCACCCATGTTTTAAATTACAATGTCCAGTTATTTAGAGATATACCAGCTCTGTTTCTGTTACTGATTTCTAGTTTAATTCCATTTTAATCAGAGAACATACCTTGTATTACTTCCATTCTCTTCCATCCTCATCTTATTTCTTTTTCTTTATTTTTTTTAATTGAACACAAATGGAGTACAGCTATTGTTTCACTGGTTGTACACAAAGTAGAGTCACACCATCTGTGTGTTCATGCATTTACACAGGGCAATGGTATCTGTCACACACTCTGTTATTAATTTTACCCCCCACCCGCCCCCACCCCTCCCTTCCCTCTATGCTAGCTATCTTTCCTCCATTCTTGCCTCATCTTATTTCTTAAGATGTATTTTAGGTTCCAGGATTTATTCTATCACTATTTTCATACTGAAGTTTTGCTTGCTGGATCTATCAATTACTGATGGAAGGGTAATGAAGTCTCTAACTATACTAGCAGGTTTGTCTGTTTTATCTTATGGGTTTATGAGTTTTGGCTCACATACTCTGATGTGCATCATGTTCATCCCCATGAAGGACTGGTGTGTTTTCTTGGAGAAGTGACCACAGTATCATAATGTAATGCTCTCAAGCTATTTTGATTTGAGTTAGCATGTTATATCTTTCATCATCTCTTTATTTTAACCTATATGAATCATCATATATAATTTGTTTCTTACAATCTATAGTTGGGTTACTTTAAAAAAAACCTTTAAATGATTTTTGAGACATGATAGATGAATATCTATTCATGATAGATATGTTTCTATTATTACGTTAGTTGAGTTTTATTTTTTGATTTTGTGTTTTCTTATTTTCTCCCTCTTTTCTTGCTTTCTCTGATTCTCTAATTCTCTTAAACCATTTAATTTCACCTCCTTTCTTAGAATATCACTTATGCTTAAATTTTTGTTTTTGTGAGAAAGTCAATACTCTCCTTCATATGTGAAGGATGATTTTCCTGAATATAGAATTTCAGGTGGTATAGCTATTTTCAACAACATTTCAGTCTATTTTCTTTTCACTTTCATGGTTGCTAATAAGAAATCCACTGTAATTCTTACATTTGTTCCTGCATAGATAATTTGTTATTTTTTCTCCTCTGACTTCTTTTAAAACTTTTCTTTTGCCGTTGCCTTGGGTCTTCTATAGTTTTAATTTTTTATTTTATTTTATTTTATTTATTTTTTATATTTTTGGTGTGTGAGGGTGTTACCTTGCTTAGTATTTCTCTGAGTTTCCTGAATATGCGGTTCGATGTCTGTCATTCATATTCTGAGACTTTTTGTTTGTTCTTACTTTGAATATTTTTCTGCTTTGCCTTAAGTCTTCTGCTCTTAGTCATCCAATTACATTCATGTCATACACTTTGAAATTGTCACACAGTTCTCCTAAGTTCTACTTTGTTCGCTGTTGTTTTTATTTTACTCTCCTCTCTTTCATTTTAAGAAGTTTATCTCAACCTCTCTTTAAGCTCACTAACTCTTGGCTCTCTCCAGTCCAGGAATGACACCATCAGAATTACCTTTTATTTCTTTTGTGTTGACACTTCCCTTTAATTCACTCACAGAGTTTCATCTCTCCCATTAACTATTTGTTCTTGCATATTGTCTTATTTTTCAATTAGAGGACTTAGCATATTAATTATAGTCTTTTAAATTCTTGTCTGATCATTTCAACACTTGTGTCATAGCTGAGTCTGGTTGGCATGTTGGCTTTGTTTCTTTCTTTTTTCCTTTTGCCATTATTTCTAATGGTCTGTTGAAAGCTAGGGATGTTGTACTAGAAACTGAGGCAGTGGTGATCTCATGTGAGGATCTATGTTAACCTGGCTAGGAGTCAGGCTGTGTTTAATGTTTCTGGTAAATGTAAACACAAAAGACTTCTAAGTTTTCTGGTTTCCTCGGTTTTAATTCTTTCCCTGTGTCCTTCTTCTCTCAGTCCCCTGCATCCTGCTGCTCTTTCAGCTGTCACCCTCTGTTCCTGAGGCCAGGCTGATTTGGTGGAAATGTGTGAGTGAAGGGAAGCATTCTGTCATCTTATGATTCACTTTCAGTCTATTATTGGCCTTGTTTTTCTAGACTTTGAGTGCTCAGAAGTTTTTTTCTAGGTGCAGATTTTATTTCTCCTCCTTTGATGGGATGGTCAGCCTAGAGTGAGTAGGAACTGGAACAAAGCTCTTTCCCTACCTTCATTATTGCTATTGAAAAACATGGCCAGGATTTTGGTCCTCTGCTCTCTTTCCCCACAATTCATTTCAGCTATTAGTTATTATGGCCCTGTTTAGAAACCTGTGCTGTTTCTCCAATGTCTTTGGAATAGAATCGTGGCTCCTCTCCCTGGCCAGGGGTACACCGTGCCACACTTGACTTCTGTTTTTGCTCCTTGGACTCATAACAAGGTACTCCCTGCTGCGTGTGCTCCTGGCAAGCTGCCACTTTAGAGACCAGCCATTGCATGTTCCCTTTGCCTGAAATGCTCCTCCCCTCGATGACCTGCTAGAGTCAAGCTCCAAGCTTGCCTTTCCAGAGAGGACCTTCTCTGCCCAGTTTCTCCGCTCCACTGGCAGCCCCCTCTACTGTCTTTTGTTTTCATTTTTTTCCTACCACTGGCCACCAGCACTTATACTCAGCTTACATTATTACTGGGACTAGTGAATATATTGATTGATTAATTGATTTTGTGTGTGTTGAGAGAGAAAGAGAAAGAGACCTGCTCTAGTTGATCATGACTTTTGCTCTCTCATGTTCATATTTCACTGCATGCTAAATATTTACATCCTTATCCTAGCTTATTACTAAGTGGAGTATCTTGCTCTTTTACTTGCTCATTTCCTGTCCCTCACACTACCCACGAGTTGCCTGGGAGCAGGACACAGCTGGAAAATGTGTCCAGAGTGTGCTGGACAGGAAGCTCTCACTAGGAATCTCCCAGGAAGAACGGAAGACCTTCCAGGAGCAATGCAAACAATGACTCTATAAAATTGAAGAATTTTTTTTAATTAGGAAATATATTCTTCAGTTGTATCTCCAATTATTGCTTCTATAATTCCTAAATAAACCTTAGGTTGAATGTCCCTGTTCAGTTCTCAATTTCTATCATGTTCTCTGTCATTATTTTCTCTTTGCCTCTCTTACTTCTGGAAATGATTTTCAACTTTGTTCTTGATATTATTTTACGTTTTCACAATGCCAATTGTGTACTCTTCTGCCTCCAATACAACTTTTATTTCCATTCCCCAATTTTTTTCCATTCTATGTATTTGTTTCCTGCTTCTCCCTGGCCATTTACCTTTCTGATATGATTTTTTTTAGACATATGATTGCATCCTGTTGAGGACACCAAATGATAGTGTCTAAACTCACTTCAATTTCTTGAAGAAAATAATTTTCATAATTTATTCTTCTTTATTGATGCATAATTGGCAAGTGAAAATTTTATATATTTAAGATGTACAACTTGATTTTTTGGTATACATACACATTGTGGAATCATTACAATCAAACTATTTTAAGTATACATTACCTCACAAAGTTACTGGAATTTTTTTTTCTTATTTATTAATTTATTTTGGTTTGGTGACAATACTTAATATGAGACCTACCTTTTTAGCAAACTTCAAATATAAAATAAATGTCTTGTCAACTATAGTCCTACAATATAGATTAGAGCTCCACAATTTATTCATCTCACATAACTAAATTGCCATTAACTTTTTTCTTTCTTTTGCAATGTTGAGGATTGAACCCAGGACCTCATACATGCTAGACAAAAGCTCTACCACCAAACTACATCTCAAGCTCTTCATTTTACTTAACTGAAACTTTGTGTTCTTTCTTCAGCATCTCCTCATTTCCCCCTCTCCAACTTCTTGGTAATAACCATCATTCTCCTTTCTGCTTCTATGAGTTTAATGTTTTTACATTCCACATATAAATGAGGTCATGCAATATTTGTCTTTCTGTTTCTGGCTTATTTTGCTCAGCATGATGGTAACCAGGTTCATCTATATTGTCACAAAAGACAGGCTCATCCATTTTTTCGTTCCTTCATCTCTATGGCTATCTTTCCTCCGTTCCTTCCCTTCTTCCCTCCTTTCCTTTCCTTTCCTTTCCTCTCCTCTCCTCTCCTCTCCTCCCCTCCTCTCCCCTCTCCTCCACTCCCCTTTCCCCTTCCCTCCCCTTCCCTCCCC
>JAJEJO010051587.1:19726-44132 GCA_020662805.1 Glaucomys volans
TCCCCTCCCCTCCCCTCTCCTCTCCTCTCCTCTCCTCTCCTTTCCTTTCCTTCCTTCCCTCTTTCCTTCTTTCCTTCCTTTTTTCTTTCTTTCATCTTCCTGGGTGAATTGTATGCCACTGTGTACCTATACTACCTTTTCTTCATTCATTCATCTATCCGTGGACATTTTGTTTCCTCATCTTTGCTACTGTGAATAACACTGCAATGAATAAAGAGAGTGCAGATTTCTTCTTGTGATACTGATTTCATTGCCTTTCAATATATACTAGAAGTGGGAATGCTGGGTCATGTAGCGGTTTTGTTATTTATGTTTTGAGGAAGCACCATCATGGCTGCACTAGTTTACGTTCCCACCAACAGTGTGCAAGGCTCCCTTCTCCCCACATTCTCACCAGCACTTGTTTTGTTTGGTCTGTTTGATAGCAGCCATTCTAAAGGGTGAGGCCTAATATCTACAGTTTTGATGTGCATTTCCCCGATGATTAGTGATGAGGACTACCTTTTCATACCCTTGTTGGCCATCTCTATGGCTTCTTTTGAGAACTATCTATTCAGTCCCTTTCCCCATTTTTTAAATCAGATTTATGTATTTATTTTCCTATGAAGTCATATGGCTTGGACA
The DNA here is from genome assembly GCA_020662805.1 of Glaucomys volans. Classification (NCBI taxonomy): domain Eukaryota; kingdom Metazoa; phylum Chordata; class Mammalia; order Rodentia; family Sciuridae; genus Glaucomys; species Glaucomys volans. Next base: position 20,351 of record JAJEJO010051587.1, read on the forward strand.
TGAATCCCTCATGAGGCACGTGGTTTATGAATGCTTTCTTCCATCTGTAGGGTGTCTTTTCACTCAGTTGATAGCACCTTTTGTTGTGCAGAAGCTTTTCAGTTTGATACAATCTCACTTATCTACTTTTGCTACTGTTGCCTGTGTTTTGGGGGGTCAGAGTCAAAACACCATTGCCCACATCAGTTCTTACTCTTGAATCATCGTTTTTGAGGAAAGTGAGGAAAGGTGAGATCACTAGCACAACACCCATTTTAAACAGGAAGAATCAAAGGCTTTTTCCCCTCTGGTTAACTTTATGAACCCTTGTGTAATACACTCATATCTCTCTCCTTCAGCTACCGTCCTTTCCTTCTTCTTTCCCCTTAATGATATTTGTCAAAACATTAATCTATATTTATAAACTCTGTGCCCTCTCCTCCCATGTACTTCCCACAACACTGAAAATAACACCAGCATTTTCTGAAATCAGCCTTCCAAGGAGACCTGTGGCCACCTTCTGCATAAGGTATATGTTTTCCCCTCTCCTGTGCCCTCGTCCTGATTCTTCTCCTTCTCCTGGCACCTTCTAGAAGATTCCTCATAGGCAGAGCATCTTCAGTCAGTGCTCCAAGGCTGTGTTCAGTTTTTACCTCATGTTGCACATGTGCTCCCTGGAGACAGCATCCACCTCTTTTTTTTGCTCTCATTATTCTTTTGCATTAAACTTGCCTGCAAGCTCCATTTATTGAACATGCTCACCCATCTCTAGATTGCCTCTACCCCCAGGACACACAGGGAGACATTTCCCAGTCCCCAGCTGTTAGGATAGGTGGAACCCTGGGACTAGGTCTGGCCAAAGCAAGTTGAGCTAAAGTGACATGTTTCACTTCACCAAAATAGGTAAGATTCAGTTTTCTTTTTTAGATTTTGAAATTCTTTGAAATTTCCAAAATGTTGTGATGGCAGCGCAGAGATTGTTCATATTCTCCTTATCCAAGATCTCCTACCGTTAACATCTTATATTTGCATGGAACTTTTGTCACAGCTAACAAATCAATATCAGCTCATTATTACTAACTAAATTCCACATTGTTTAGATAGCCTTAGTTTTTACCTAGTGTCTTATTTAGTCTCCCAGGATCTCATGCAGGATACATTACATTTGGAATCTTGACTATAATACTTTCTCTATCTTTTCATAAATTACTTTGATAAAGTAGAATTGACATTAAAAAGCTGTATATTTAATATACACAACTTGATGAGTTCAGAGTTAAGCATATACCAGTAAAAAACAATACCATAATTTATGCCATAAGTATATCCATCACCTCCTGAGGTTTCCTTTATTATTATTATTATTATTATTATTATTATTATTATTATTTTGAATGGTGATTGGCAAGATCTGGAGGAAGGGGGAAAAGGCATATAGCAGTAAAAAAGGAGTTCAGTTATATAAGATGAGCAAATCATGGGCATCTACTGTGCAATGCAGTTCCCGTAGTTCACACTTCTTCATCAAATACTTAAAATCTTGCTAAGAGGGTAGATCTTATGTTAAGTGCTCTCATCACCAAAATTACTCTTTTTTTTTGAGACATCTGCTTAGGCATTCTGTAGAATGGCTTTCAGTTGCATTTTGAATGGTGATTTTCTCATGATTAGGCTGAGGAATGTGCTTTCAGGACGTAAAGTGGCCTTTTCATGACATAATGTCGACAGCCCATGCTCTCCATATGACTTGACTTATCACTGCTGACGTCAGCATCACTCCTCTGGCTGAGGCAGTATCTGTCAAGTGTCTTCATTCTGAAGTAACTCTTTCTCCTCCTTCCATGTCGTGCCATTGGGGAGGAAGTCACCGTGTGTCCTTCCAGCCTATTTTTGCAAAGAGAGGAGTTATGCTGCCCAATGTTTTCAATATGTTATGTACCCTTCCTGCCATGGGTAAAGGGTAAAACTTTGCTGCAACATGACATTGGGTCTTATTTGTTATTATGGCATTGCCTAATTAATCCTGATTAATGTCAGTTTTTCCTATCAGCCTGAATGGTATCCCAAGAGTACCTAAGACTTAGCATATCTAAGACCAATTTTTTCAAACTCCCCAGCAACTCTTCTAAACTTCCCCTTTTTTAATTAAATAAATTACTCTTATTTGGAATGTCCAGGTTTCAGAAGCTTAACATTCTTTAGCCTACAAAAAATAGCCCACCATTTATAAAATGAATTCATGAATAATACATATTTCTCATTTGTATTCTGCATTAGTTAGAGTCCTGAGTTCCAACAAGCAACAGTAAATGGCTGACTGTACCTGATTAAGAAGGAAAAAAATCTGTTGGGTAGCTGCCCACAAAATCATGGGGGAGGACACAGAATCATGCTTTCAAGAGAAGCAGGAAATGCAGTGGGCTGGTAAGCAGTGGACAATGTAGGTCACAACACAGAATAGATGACCCTGGACATTTGATGTCAATGCTGGGGAGCTAGGCAAAGGTTGTTGTGCTGTGTCCACACTGCAGCATCTGACAGATTCTCCATCTTACTACTGCTATGACGAATTCCCCAGCTCCTCCAGACTTGCATCACTTCACAAAATTCAGAGACCCAGGTGAGATTGAGGCTGGGTCAAACTTGGCTCATATGCTCACACTTAGTTGCTAGCGGACGGACTGAGAGAATATCTCACCCTGTCCTCAACCATGAGCTGCACATTTGAAAGTCTCCAAATCATAGGAGAAAATATATGGATTCTGGTATCATAAAAAACACCTGTCTGCTCTAATCCTCCCTTAAAAGTTGAGGTTCTAGAGAACCGGAGGTTCAATGTTTTGCCTTACATGTGGTTAGTTAGCAGCAGAGCTGATTTCAGAATTGAAGTCTTTTCCTTTAGACCTCTGCAGTATTTCTAACATTATTTGCTTCCTTTTTAACCTTGGTGATAAAGCCCTGTTGAAGCTCTTATTACCTGCTGTCAAAGCCAATGCAGTATACTTCCATCTAGTTTCAAAGTACCAATGATTCTCCAATTACTTGAAGTTCAACTCTACTTGATATTACCAAGATTTCCACAGTCCTGTCCCCACCCTTTCTCTCTTTTATCTTTTTCTCTTTGCCCTTCAGACATATCTGACCTTACTGTTTCTCAAAGTGAAGAGTTTTCTATGCTGCCCAGTAACTCCCTAGGCATTCTAATAGAAAAACAGATTTATAATTGACTTCTTCTGTAGACCAAAATGCCTTGCAGGGTAGTCTGAACCTCTGTGTTTGTAGGAGCATTGCAGATGATTCTCATTGATGAATGAAAATCTGGACTTAGCCTAACATCATACCAGAAACAACCCTGTTAACTTAAATAAAATATGCCCTGAATGTCTGTATCTCCACATTTGACATTGCTTTTGCATGTAATGCAAAAAGAAGAAGTCTGTTATCTGACCCTGTCTTTGACTCAAAGTCCCAGCACACTTTTCATGCCACTTCCTCCAGGAGCCCTGTCCAGACACGTGAGCTGCCTCTGCCCTCAGTGCTCTCATGACCCCTGCTGCACACTGGCCAAGCAGGCTTTCTGCCTCTCCAGCTGTCTTTGATTCTCATAAGGAGAGCAACCTTATCTTATTTTTCAGTGAAACCTTTCCACACAGCAGTTTCTCGAAATGTTTCTGCCAACTCGAATTGTACTGAAGTAGCTAGTAATAAAACAGAGAAAAAAGAGAAAAGGTTACCAAACCAGAGTGAGGCAGGCTCACTGCAGCTTATTCCATTTCTTCCAAGAGGACAAAGAAGTTGAAGCACAGAGCTGCATTTCACAGTGGGCACACAGCCCATGGTGTGATCAGATCCTGTCCTGTTTAATCAGGAAAATGAAACAGACACATACAAACCACACTCACACAGACACCACATGAGACATCAAGGAAAGTTCCAAGCATGCTGTCACTCAGGTTTGAATAGCTGCTTCACTCTTAAGAATCTGACGAGATTCTTATTTTGGGTTTACACATCTCATGTCTCCGCTCCTGTTCTATAAATAGCCTGCCTCCACAGCCAGCTGACTGCAGTCACTTTCCGCACCTTGCACTGCTCCTAATGTGGATTGGGGACAAGATGCTGACCAGAGAACCCAGCTCAGGGGAACCCAGAAACATAGAAAGCCAGTTTCCAAGTGGCAGAAGCCAGTGCTCCTAGGCTCAGCAGGAGTACGTGGTACCAGGAGTTCTCTCCACTCGGTGTGGACTCCATCATGCAATTATCTGCAATAATGGCACAGGTTTCTAGCATGTGGAAAGTTCTGACCAAGAACTACCTTTTGGCTCATCCCTAAGATCTAGTCCTGTTTTTGTCCTTTCTACATCCTTTCTACCCTCCCTCCCCTATTCATTTGAAACCTGCATAATTTCATTTTAATACAATGGTAAGCAACTGGATGTTCACCCATGTCTTCAGGTTCTATGTAGAGAACAGACTTGATCCCTAGGGTCGGATTTTCTAGGAAAGATGACTCAGAGGGTGGGAGGCCCCTGTGGAGGAGCCCCCGGGCTGTGGAATAGCACCTCATAACTGAGCTGGTCCCATATCTGAGGCACCTGCAAGGAGTCCTACCCCATGTCCAGTTCTCACTTACCTTCCTGAGTCTGCCTCTCTCTGAAATGAGTGTGATCATTCTCATTTCATACAGTGCTGAGGATCCAGTTTACCGTTGTCTGTAAAAGTATTTCCAACAGACACTTAATTAACATTGGATTTCTTCCTTCTTCCTAATGTCTTATAAAATTGACTTCTAGAAAAGCATAGGACAGAGGATATTTATCTAGCCTAAACTAAAATGTGGTTAAAAACTGATGAGCTCAATTCCATGTAAGACCCTAAGATGTTTTGTTTGGGGGACAAGAGGGCAGTGTGGGTTTGATGGTGAGCTGAGCGGGTACTGAGGGGGAGGGGGGGAGGGTCAACTGCTCTGCTCTGGTGTGGATGTGTGCTCAGACCCCAAGTCTAGAAGGTACCTCAGCCAGATTTTGCTTCCTAAGTGACTTCTTGATTTTTAACTCAGTTCAAATGTTTATGTGGGAGCCAAGGGAGCAACTCGTGTTGAGAAATTCCTTTTCTGCTGCTTCTTTCCGTATTCATGGCAGGACATTTTGCTTTCTCTTTCCTACTTGGGCTCCTGTTCTCTAGACCTGTCCAGATGGGATGCTGAGGCTAGCAGCTGAGAGACAACCGCAGAGGATGCTCCACAGAGAAGCTCCCAAACAAGTCCTTCTCTACCTCTTCCAGAAAGACACAGGTCTGCCCTTCAAGAAATTGTGAAATTAACCTGCTTTGTTAGAGATGGGCTTACTTTTACAAAATCTGATATAAAAAAATTCAAAATTGGAAAGCAGGTAAATGAGGGATCCATTATTTGCAGTGTGGGATACCTTTTCCTTTGCCTCAGTGGAAGCTGCAGTGTGATGTCACCATTGGCCTTGGGTTCAAATCAGTCTCCCACACACTAGGTAAGTGGCCTCAGTCAAATGACTCACTTCCTGTGAAATGCAGCAGCAAGGGTTTAAAATAATGTCCCAGATTCAGCAGAAAAGGCCCAGAAAATTCAAACCTACCCCATCAAAGGTGGGGCTTCTTTACAGCCCTCTAGGAGGGCAAAAAGCAGAGTTTAGTTTTAGGGAAACAGCATCTCTAGGACACAGCCAGTGTCAAGACCAGGTGGGCAGGAACGTATAGCAAACGTTATGCAATGAAAAGTTTTTTGTGCTATTTGTTCTCTACCAAGACCCATTCATCTCCCACATTCCTTCTCATTTTTTCAAGAATGATTTTACACAGTACCTATAGTTAATAACATGTCATTGTGCACTTTAAATATATTAAGAGGATAAATCTTACATGAAGTGTTCTTGCTGCTCCCTAGCCCCTAACACATGCAATCAACATTAACAGACAAGAATTAACAGATATATTTAGTATTTTGATTGTGATGACGTTTTCAGAATTGTAAGCATATATCCAAACCTATCAAAATGTACATATTAAATATGTACAATTTTTAAACATATCAATTATGCCTCAATAAAACTTTAAAAATAATGATTTTGCTGATTGTAGGAAGAAACTATTGAAACCTTTGAACTTCTGACTAGGACAAGATATATTCTTTCTTGACACTCCTCCTTAGTAAGGAAGGGCAACTGTGATCCCAGGAAATAATGCAGGAGAGAACCAACGAGAACTCTGAGAGGTGGAAGAGAAAAGTGAACTGGACCCCAGAACAGGGGGGACAGCACAGCCACCACAGTAGGGGACCTTCTGCCCTGCCTAGCAGAAGGTGGCCCAAATTCATATTTCCAGACCCCCAGTCAGGGAGCAGGTCCTCTCACTGTGGCTGACTTTTCCTTCACAGACCTAAGAGGAGCTGCTGCAGCTACTCCAGATCCTTCTACACCAGCAGAATGGGAGATCCCTCGGCTGATGTCAATAGTCAGGAGAGCTCTCCCTTCACATCTTCAACTCCAGCTCCACCAAGAGCCCCTGAGCCAAGACAGAGGGAGCCAGTCACAGCAAAAGTGTTGCAAGAAAGCATCTTTGGTTTCAGGAACCAGAAGCTCTCCCATCTCTGCCTCCCACAGAAAGCACAGGGGACAGCAGAACTGGCAGGAGAGATCTGGCATAGCAAGTTGCCCAGGAGCTTCTTTCACCTCGCGCTGTGGACCTAAGACCTTAAGATTCCTTTCCTACCAGGGCACATGACACAGGCTGCTAAAACCTAGACAGTCCCAGATCCAGTCAGCCGTTAGGCCCCCAAAGTCCAGAAGTACCAGGGACACATAAGACATCAGACAGGGCATCATACCAAAGCCTTCCCCTCTACAAACACCAGTCCCTGGACCTGGGTGTCTTCATCTGCCTCAGAGGCGCACTGGGAGCTGTCCAAACAGCAGGAGAAAAACCAACCAGACCAAAATGGCCCTGGCTATTCTCTGAGCCTCCAACTGCCATTGGAACCACAGCCCACAGAGACCTGCATGCTTCACCTAGCCAGACTGCCTGCTAAAATAAAATGCTCAAGTCCCTCAGCATAACAGGAAAGATATTCAGAACACAATGGAAAATCACCTGTCATTCCAAGATCCAGGAAAATCATGACTTGAATGAGGGAAAAGCCATCAATGCATGTCAATCTTGAGATGACTGAGATGTTGGAATGATCTGACAAGTGTTTTGAAGTAGGCATCATCGAAACATTTCAACAAGAAATTACAAATTCTCTTGAAGCAAGTGAAAACCAGATAATCTCAGAAAAGAAACAGAAGTTATTTTTAAAAAATAAAAGTTATAGAGCAGAAAATTGCAATAAGATATTTAAAAAACAAAACTTACTGGCAGACTCAGTGGTGGAGTGGAAAAGACAGAACATCGTCAGCAAATTTGAGATCAATTTGGAAAAAAAAATAATTTGCCCAATCTGAGCAACTCAGGGAAAAACAGACTGAAAAGGAGAATGAACGGTGCGTCAGGGGTCTGCTGGACAATAAGAAAGTGTCCCACATTCCATCCATGTGCTTCCTGAAGGGGAGAAGTGGTATGGGCCGAAGAGAACCTGCAGAAACACGGCTAAAAACTTCCCAGCTTTGGCAAAAGACATCGATCTATAAATGTTAAGAAGCTGAACAGACCCCAAGTAGGACACACGCAAAGACATCCACACCAGGACACATCATAAACTTATGAAATAAAAAAAAAGCCTCACAATCTAATTTTCTACTTCTAGAAACTAGAGTATGAAGCACAAAAAAATGCAAAATGAACAGAATGAAGTCCAATGAAACAAAAGGCATGAAGATTGGAGAGGAAAATGTAGAACTCTCCCTAGTTGCTTTTTTTTTTTTTTAATAGAGAAAGTCCTGAAGATTTTAAAGGAAAAGAAAAAATAAGACTTAGTATAAGTGACGTCATCACGGTTGTGTAATAAGAACTGCACACAAAAACCAATCATGCTTATGTATACTGACATGAATATGTGGAAACAGAAATTAAATATATCATACCATGTGTAAATTAAATACTTCTGCATGTCCCCTTTATAAAACAAAGAATCTAGATGCTGAAAATTATAAAATATTAATGATACAAATCAAAGAAGACATAACCTGTCCATAAATATAGATATTATAAATATATTAAAATAAATTAAAATATGCATAAATGTAGAGAGATAATATATTCACATTTTGAAAACCATGTGGTGAAGGTTTCAATTCCCTACAAATTGATCTGAATGCAATCACTCTACACAATACTTAAGTTTGCTATAAAACTGCCTGTAATATCAGTAACCATGCCTGTAATATCAGTAGACTTGGCATAAAAAGTGTGATATGGCCAGGTGTGGTGGCTCATGCCTGTAATCCCAGTGACTTGGGAGGCTGAGGCAGGAGGATCACGAGTTCAAAGCCAGCCTCAGCAACTTAACCAAGGCCCTAAGCAACTCAGCGAGACCCTGTCTCTAAATAAAAAATGATAAAAGGGCTGGGGATTTGGCTCAGGGGTAAAGTGCCCCTGGGTTCAATTCCTGGTACAAAACAAAACAGAAAACCCAAAAAACAAAACAAAACAAAACAAAATCATGTGATACAAAGAAGGAATAACTGAAATAATTGATATATTGGATCTCATCAAAATTTTAAAGTTCTGTTCAACAAAGTTCCTGGGAGGGGATGAGGTATGAAATGACTAGCTAAAAACTAGGAGAGAACATTCAAAAACCACATATCCAACCATGGACTAGTATCTACAACATATGAAGAGCTTTCAAAATTAAGAAGTAAAAACATAAATGAGTCAATTAGAAATTAAGCCAAAGATATGAACAAACATTTTTATAAATACACAGATGGCAAATAAACACATCAAAAGATATTCAATATAATTAGTCATCAGGGAAATGAAAATTAAAACCACAATGGGGTATCACTCTACATCAATAGAGGAGCTGAAATGTTAAATAGGGACAATGCCAAACGCTGGTGGGGTTAGAGAGAAACTGGATCACTGATCCAGCTCTGGTGAGAATGGAAAATAGCACTATCACCCAGGAAAATATTTTGCAAAACACGTAACTACCCTATGACCAAGTAATTGCAACCTTGAGGTTATTGCAGAAAAATGAAAAAAAAAAAAAAAGAAACAAAACTATAGTCACCTAAAAACCTGCAAATGAAAGTTCATGGCAGCTTTATTTGTGAGACCTAAAATCAAAAACTGTAATCAGTCCAGAGGTCATTCCACGTGTGAATATTTAACAGATTGGTACCTACATTTCATGGAATACTACTCAGCAATGAAAAGGAATAAAATGATATATGCAACAATTTTATGACTTTACAGGGAATGATTCTGAATGAATAAAAGCTAGTACAATTGGTACTAGCATTATACTGTATAACACAGCATTAGTTTTGCACAAATTTAATTTCTATTTTCTTTAAAAATTATAATTAGTGTATTATTTGTACAAATTAATGTGATTCACTGTGGTATTTCCATGCATGCATATATTTTGTATTGGTCATATCCACCCACCCTTCCACTAACCTTCTTCCCTTTAGTTTCCCCCTTTTCCTTCCACCAGCACCCTGACATCTTTCCTAATCCATAGTAATTCCGCTTCTACTCTTAGACATCTTTTTTATCTTTAAGTTTCCACATGTGAGATAGAACATGTGATACATGGTTGAGATCACCTGACGTATCACTGGTGAGAGCAAGGAAAACTGTTTAATCTGAGCACAATCAGTCAATATCAATATCCTGCTTGTGATATTGCATTATAATTTTTAAAAATGTCACATCAGGAAAAACTGGATAAAGTGCACAGAGAACTTCTCTGTATTATTTGTTACAACTACATATGAATCTCTAATTATCTCAATAAGAAGACAACATTTTTGAACAGACCAAAGGAATTCATGTTCACAGCTGATATTGGTCATTCCTTTTCTCCTTGTGTCTCAGATGCATCCAGGAGGAATGCAAACATCACATCATTTGAGCTCGGGAGACCCAGAATTGATCCTGACTCCTATTTCTTGCTCCAGTTTTTCTAGGCTGCAGCACATGAGTGAGCCATTCTGCCTTTGAGAACATCAACCTCTGTTATTTTAAAATGTGCTCAAGACACCTCCTTGCCCAGTTGTTAGGAAGGTTAAAGGAGATGCAGTTGCATCCAGAGCAGATATTCAGAAAGACTGATTCCTGTGTGGTCCTCCTCAGCCTCAGCAACCCGAAGGACATTGAATAGTTGTTTGCAATTGTTCCCTGGTCTGTTCATTCATCCATATGACATGTATTTATTGATCTCAGACTGCAACAGGCATTGTGTTCAAAGCTGGGGATATAGATGTGATCAAGAGATGTACAACCCCTGCCCTCCAGAGACAGACAGTGAATACCCAATTCCTTAAGTCAATTCAGTTTTAATGTAATGGTGAAAAGCACTGGGTTCATCGTAATCCTGGGACTTCTCCTGGGCAATCATCCTATCATCTACTTGTTATGCAATTGAGTACTTATTCTGTACTAAGTTTTGGAGATGTAATATAAAAGAAAAATAGCCCAGCATCCTTAACCATCTCTCTGTAGGCTTCCAAATTATCTTCATCCTTTGATCACCATTGTTCCACATTATTTAAGTTGAGGCTAATAAAAGTCACTTTTGATTTTACAATATCTCAGGGAAGTGTCCACTGCTTCCATTGTCACTGAATTACAACCATTCCTCAGTATCTTTGGGAAATTGGTTCCAGGAATCCCAAAGAGTACCAAAATCTGACGATGCTCAAGTCCCTTGTGTAAAATTGGGTAACATTTGCATATAAATTGCACACAACCTCCTGTACTTTAAATCGTTTCTAGAATATTTATGATACCTAATACAAATAAATAGAGAGGGAGCCTTCAGTGAACAATGAAAATAATCTTTACACATTCGGTAAAATAACAATTTTTCCCCAAATGCTTTTGATTCTTGATTTGTTGAATCTGTAGATATGGATGGTTGACTGCAGGCTGTATTGGTCAGTTTGGGCTGCTGTAACAGGATCTTTTTTTTTTTGTTTTCGATCTGACGGTTGGAAGTCTAAGATCAAGAAACCAACACATCTAGTGTCTGGTGAGGACTTGCTGCCTAATTTGCAGATGGCCACCTTCTCATTGCATCTTCAAATGGCAGAGAACAGAACAAAAGGGGAGCACACTCTCAAGTCTGTTTGCCTGAGGACACCGGTCTCAGGATGAAGACTCCATCCTCATGACCTAATCACCTCACCAAGTCCTCACCTTCTAAAATCATCACACTGAGGTTAGTATTGCACATATGCATTTTTAGGAAGCATAAGCATTCAGTCTATAACAATAACTTTAAAATAAAGTATCTTCTGTGCCATGCTTTTAAGCAAGGCTTGTGAGGGCATATGGCCTTGACACACCTACTGCCCCTTTTCCCTCTTCTTAGCAACCCCCAGAGTTTACCAGAGTGAACTCTCCACCTCCCTGTGCAGTGGGCAGTGCTGGAGGAATCCAGGAAGACTTGTGGCTGAAAACCTACTGGGCACAAGCCATCTGCTGCAATTATTCCCGTTAGCCACAATGGGGGCTCCCTAACCCTAACCCTAACCCAAAAAGGTTTAAATGACCTACAAAGAACATTGAAAGAACATTAAAGAGGAGACATTGGAGTGCTCCTGGGGTGTTGCGCACAGAGTGGGCCCAGGATGGAGAGTCCAGGAAAATGAGGCATGGTCGCTCTTATTGTTATTGGACAATCTTGGACTTTGTGTTAAGCAGTCATTCCCATGGGCTTTATTCCAGTCACTACTTGGTGAGAGCAGGACTAGACATTTGAAATGGCACATGCACACTAGTGTCTCAAAATGTGAAAGTAAAGTACTGCTGAGAAAGTCAAGATCCTGCCTGCAAGTCAGATCCAGCTCCTTGGACCCTTTATGCAGGTCACATGGGGCATGGCCATTATCAGTGAAGTTAACCTGTCCCATGGAATTTCTCTCTTCCCTTTTCTGTCTGCCTTACTATGTTTTCTTCCACTGTTTTTCTGTGGTCTCTTTTAAGTTCAGTCTCATTAGTTGATCATTTCTAGAGTAAAAATAACAATAATGACACTCTAAAGGGTCCAAAACCTGAAATAATAGAAAAAATGCATGTGAAATAATTACTTCCTCATCTAGGAATCATGCATAATTCCAGGGAAAGTGTTTATTTATTTATTTATTTATTTTATTTAGAAGGCTGAAGAGCTTCTGAGGGGAGAAGGGAGTTCTTGCTCAGCAGGGCTGGAGTAGAGTGATCTCCCAAAAGACCCCCTGCAGGGAGGACAGAGGGACCAGGAAGGCAGGTGGAATGAGATTCTGTGATGCCTCTAACAAGTGGCTACCCTTCCCAAGCCTTGGCATCTTAGTTTATAAGTGTGGAAACTGCTACCTTCCTGACTGTTGTGAGATTTTATTTTTTGGGATTTTAATTTTATTTCAAAATTCATTTTTATTACTGTGATCATGCTCCAATATTAACTTGAAAACGCTTGGCAAGTACTTGGGCGTCTCAGAGGAAGAACTCTTGACAGGCAGATTTTATGATCCTTGTTTTCCCTCCTACCTCACTTCTTTTGGGTTCTGAAACTAATCGATCCTCACTAGGATTAAATATTTTGTTGTGGGATGCTTTTGGCAATGTGATGGCATACATGCTGGTGTCAAAGAAGAAAAGAGGAACAGAAAAGGCAGGGGAGTACATTTGGTGATGGCCAGGCCCTGGACTGCGAACCTCACACTGCTATTAACCTAGCGATGTTTCTGCCATGTGATTTTCCCTGGTTCTATCTTTAGATGAGGACACTGAGGCTCAGTCCTTTCTGGTCATATTACTAATAGATTCTTTTCCTTTAATTAATATGTACAAAGTATAGATGTCTAAAAATCATAAGTGACAGACAATAAGGTTGAAAGACATGGCAATTGTAGTGGGGATGAGATGCTGTCAATAATGTGGTTTGAGTAAGTGCTCTGGGTGTCTGAGAGGCAGAGAGCGCCGTAGGCAGATGATAGCCATGACACAGGCTGCCCTGAGCCATCCTGAAGGCAGGATGCATCCTAAGAGATGGAGGGCTGGAGGGGAAGGAGATGGAAATACTGTGGCTATGCAGCCCCGCCTCCCTCCCTGCAGGGGGTTCCCTGAAAGCAGAGCCTGAGACAGGGACTTGGGTAGAAGTGGCATATTTGGGAGGTGATCCCAGGAACCTGAAGCAAGGATGAAGGAAGAAAGATGCAGGATAAGGAAGAAAGGAGATGTAAGAGTGTGTTACTGAGGGCGACAGGGGAGACTATTGGAACCATTGAGAAGAAATCTAAGTGCCTTGTGGGACTGCACCTCCCTGGAGGACAGGAGGCAGGGGTGCTCGTAACTGGTCCTGGCTCCTAGTGCGTGAATGTTGCTTTCATAGGTGGAAATGTCTTCCTCTGAACTCACTTGCTCTCCCATCAACAGAACTCCCAAGGCTCCGGAAGACCCTAGACAGGAAAGCAAGGCAGGTGTAATATGAGTGAGTGTGAGTGTTCATGGAACCATCTACTGCCTGAAGAGAGGCAGGTGGAAGGAACAGGATATGGATACCTTTAGTGTCTCATGGGAGAACTAAACGTTTAGAAATACCTAAATGGCAAAGGCTAGGCTTCCAAACACTATCTGTTGTCCCCTACAGGGAGGGGTACTGTCATCAGCTGACAGAGCAACTTGGAAGTCACTGCATTCGATAAATTGCAGCTGAGCAGAGTTTGGTACTGTCTCCCAGATTGCCATGGAGGAAGTTAGGAGCAACATACACTTTGTGATCCTAAAAGACAGAACTGGGACAAATGAACTGCAGTTATGATAGGTGGATGTATTTACATTCCTGTCTTTGCTGGGCTAGGGGCTCAAGATGGATTGGTGTGAGAGTCTGGCAGGGATGCATAGATTTCTGCCGTGAAGAAGAAACAGAAAGAGGTAATTTCTCAGGCCCTTGTGCCTAAAAAGAAAGGTGAATAATAAAATCAAAAGTGACTGGATTGCCACAGGAAGAGCTGGATGAACTCTAGTGATCAGGGAGAGTGTTACCTATGTTTTAATTAACTATTCAGCTCCCAGCTGAGGTCTTTTCAATGTTGTCCAACACCAAGAGGAGACCGTGCTGTTGCAGGTGCAGCTGATGATCAAGATGGAAGTAGGAAGGGACTGAAAGGCTTTGCTCACACATCAGAACTTTAGGAGACCTGTAGGCCTTTACACACCCTATTATGTCTGCCTCAGTTTCTTCATCTTTCAACTCTTTCAACAGTTAGATCAAGTGTCATCTGTAGTAGTAATCCTCCAAAACTCTCCCTGGAAGACCCCATGTTCCTCCCTGGGCTCCCTGTAGTCCTCTCAGGTAGCTCAGGCCACAGAGCAAACATAATCCACTTCCTGCTCCTCAACCTCACTTGGCAGTGAACTTTCACAAATACGGATTCCTCTTCCTCTTTTCCTCTTTGTGTTTACAAGGCTTAGAAAAACCAGAGGACCTGGTAAATATTCACTGGAGACATGAATAAGAAAACATTTCAATAAGCTTTATGATCATTCCACAGGGTGAGCAAAATAGACCCTGCCACCCAATTATATTCAGACACAAAATTCAGATATAGAGGCTGAGCTGAGGACCAATCCACTGCCAGTTCCTCTACGGCCTCTTCCTGGAAGAGGTGTCTTCTGTTGAGCTGACACTGTAGGTATCTTCAGAAATTTTCTGGAGCATGGGAAGCACGAATCTGTCATTGTCCTTGGAAAACTGTGTCCTTTCTTGCAGAAAATCAGTTCACAAAAAAGGCAAGATGAGGAAAAGGTGCTTTCTCTGATTACAGCCATTCCAGAGGCCTGTTAGGTTCTGACATCCCATTAGGTGGCAGGAGCTAATGAGTCTCCACCAGTCGGCTCAGAGCTCATGGAGTGCAAGGCTGCAGCCAGCAGCTGCTTTCCATTAGCAGGGCCATGACTGCCATGTATCTGTGGAGGCTGGGATTCCAGGAGCTGTGTCAGAGCAAACCCAGTTAGCATCCCTATGCCTATGGACAAGCACTTGTCTTTCTGTGGAGCTGCTCTTATTTCCCTGGGCCAGCTAGGAGAGGATTCTTCAGTCTGTACTAGTTTCAAGGGTCTGTCTGGACAGGGCTTCCTGACCATTCTGGACATTCTCTCAAATTTCTAGTCTCCTGGCAATTTGATTTACAGTTGATATACTATATCACAGGGCACAGATGTCCAGAAAGCAGCTTGCTCACAACTCAGAAATTTGGCATAGGAAAGGGGACTTGGTTTCAAATATACAGTGATGTAAGCAAACCACCTCTTAACATCTGTCACTGACATATTGTTTAACCTTGCAAAGCCCTGTTTTCTCATCAGTGAAGTGAGGACAACAATATTTGCATCACAGAGTTGTCCATATGAATTAGGAAGAAAATACCAATGCCTGTCGCACAGTAGATGCTAAGTGAATTCTGGTCCCTGCTATTTGGATACAGAACATAAACTTCAGTGAGAGTTGAGCTGAACATACACATAACAAGAATTATAATGTAAAAACAACAAACTGAGGTTTCTGACGCTAGCCAAGATTTAAAACAAACAAACAAAGAAAGACCAGGATCCAGATTTGCCCTGCCATTTGAAATCACAACAAATGGATCAAATGTATAAAGTACAGTGTTTAAGACATAAACATTAAGTGAAGGAGGACTGAGCTCCCTGGAGAGCTCTGTGAGCCCACAATTTGTGGAAAACAAATGAGGTGAGCCCTGTGATTGCCCCAGTTTACTGTCTTGAGAGGGTTTCCAGGAAGCAAAGGGGAGAAACTGAGGTAGAACACAGAGTTCTCCCTGAATTCAGCAGACAGTGCTCTGATCCCAGGGACCAAGACAGCTAGAACTCAGTAGGCTAGAGTACCAAAGAGGAGAAGCTGCTCAGAGAGAGAATGAGACCCCAAGGGTGAACAGGATTGCTCATCAAATGATGGGCAGCGCATGTATGTCAGAGAATTAGTCAGGAACAGTGGAAGTTCTGCTTCAAAAGATTAGAGAAAGCAGAACCAGCATTCACAAAGGAAATAGTGCCTGTTCCCACAAGCCAAGCTGGAAAATCCAGCACTCATGGAACACTGAGTAGAGAAAAGTGGTGTCTTAGTAGTGGGAAGTAGTCATTCCTCTACAGAGCACTGCTCCATCCCTGCCTAACAAACCTTAAAAGCAAACCAGAAAGTATCAAACTGTTTCCAGATGATTCAGACAAAGAGAGAGGATAAACAAAAAAAACAAAAAACAAAATCCTCAGGAATGTCTGTAAGGTATTTCTTCTTCTGTGAAGTGTGAAGTGTCTGTTCAGTTCCTTAGCCCAACGTATCGATTGGGTTATTTTTTTTCCTTTGGTGTTTTTTGAGTTCTTTATATATTCTGGAGATTAGTGCTCTATCTGAGGTGCATGTTCTAAAGATTTTCTCCATTCTCTTGGCTCTCTCTTTATGTTATTGATTGTTTCCTTTGCTGAGAAGAAGCTTTTTAGTTTGAATTCTTACTCAAAAAGAATTTTACTCATTCTTGATTTAACTTCTTGGGCTTTAGGAGTCTTGTTAAAGAAGCTAGTTCCCAAGCTGACATCATGAAAATCTGGGCCTACTTTTTCTTCAGTTAGGCACAGGGTCTCTGTTCTACTGCCTGTCTTTGATACACTTTGAGTTGATTTTTGAGAGATAGGGGTTTTATTTCATTTTGCTATATATGGATTTCCCGTTCTCCCAGCACTATTTGTTGAAAAGACTCTTTTCTCCAATGAACATTTTTGGTGCCTTTGTCTAGTATGAGATAACTGTATTTATGTGGGTTTGTCTTGTGTCTTCTGTACTATTGGTCTACATATCTGTTTTGGTGTCAATACCAAATACCATTTTTGTTACTATGTTCTGTAGTATAGTTTAAGACCTGGTGTTTTGATGTGGAATGTTTTCTCTACTATGCGGATGCTAATTCACAATAAGGAGGTGGGAGACAGGGAAGAATAGAGGTACTTTGTATTAGGCAGAGGGGAGAGAAGGGATGGAAGGGCGTATGGGAGTAGGAAGGAGGGAGTAGGAAGGATAGTAGAATGAATTGGACATTATCACCCTATGTGCATGTATGATTACATGACCAGTGTGATTCCACATCATGTACAAGAAGAATAAGTTATACTGCATTTATGTATGGTGTATCAAAATACATTCTACTGTCAAGAATAACTATAACAAATACAAAATTCATTTACAGAAATAGACTCTTGTCTGGGTTAAAACTGTTGACATAGCCTGCTGTTAATTTTGTTGGTGATTTCTTTTTATTTACATGTGTTCACCTCTTGAAATTACATTTGTTTTTTAATCACTTGCATTTCCCTTTTTACTCTAAATATGTTTTTATTTAAATATTTGAATAAAATCATAATTTCTGAAAAAAATAATGTGATAAATATTAGATGTGCCAGTTACATGCGAATATAAAGAGTATAACTTTTGGTGATGTCTTAATACCTAAGAGATCAAGCAGAGCTCAGCTGAGTTTTACAATATTTATAATATTTGTATACTCAAATATTGATATCAAAAATTCTACATAGAGAGATTCTGGACAAAATGGATATGTTTTAGTCATTTGTAAGCTCTGGTAAAAATTTGGGACCTGAGTTGAAAATAAAAAATGCCTTCTCCAAAATTCATGTTGAAACTTAGTCCCCACTGCATTAAAACTCAGAGAAATGGCCTTTGGAGAAATGATCACATCATGAGAGCTCCACGCTCATGAATGGATTAGTGCATCATGAAAGGCCTTATTAAAAAGCTGGAGGGAACAAATGTAGGCCCTTGTTGCCTCTCTGCCTTCCCTCATGTGAGAACACAGCATTCACCACCTCTGCTTTTGTGAAGACACAGCGGCAAGGCACCAAGTTGGGAGCAGAGAGCAGCCCTCATCAGGCACTGAATGAAGGCACCTTGGAAGTGAGCTTCCCACCTTCCACATCCGTGAGAAATGTATTTCTATTTTTAATAAATTGTCCATTTGCAGCTTTTTCATTAGGATCAATGAAACTAGAAGTCATTAGACTTCTCTTTGGACTCAATGTAAACAAGAAAACAGCAAAGCAATATCTTTATAGAATTATAGACCCAGAAAAAATATCTCTTGAAAATGTCATTTGAAGTTGAAATACTTTTTTCATACACATGAAACTGATGAGATTCCACCACCAAGAGACTCTGGGTCCAAGACATCGTGCTCAAGTAGTTCTTCAGGAAGAAAAGAAGCACATCAGTTGATGCATGGGTCTACACAAAGAATGCAGAGCACGGAAGTGGTAGCTACACGGTAAATGTATGGTATTCTTCTCTTGTTATGTAAGTCTCTTTAAAGAATAACTGACCATTTAAACATAAATAATAACCATGCAATTTGTGGTTAATAACTTGCAAAGGTAAAATACATCACATAACAGCACCAAAGCAAGGTGGGAGAAATGGAAATAACACTTCTACAGCATAGACAGTGTTATAATATTGCTTGAAGGTAGATTGTGATACTTTAAGATTTAAAGCAACCATTAAAGTCACAGTATAAGAAGTTACAGCTAAGGAGTCAATAAACAAGATGATTTAGAATTATAAAAAAATATTAAATCCAAAAGAAGACAGAAAAAAAGAAAAGGGTAAGAAAACAAAAACCAATTGAGACAAATCAAAAACAAATAGCAACAGATAAATTTAAGTTTAATCATATGAATGATTACATTAAATGGAAATGGCCAAGCACCCCAACTTAGCAAAGCAGATTTTAAAAATCAAGACTCAACTGTATGCTGCTTACAAAAATGGCTGACAGAAATAAGTTAAAAAATTTGGGGGGGAAATGTGCAATCCTGATGCTAAACAAAAGAAATCAGAAATGACTTCACTCCAGTTCTCTCTTCCTATTTTTCATTAATGCTTTGAGGATAGGCTGCTGCTTTGTACTTAGGGCTTGTACAGCTTCATGCTTCAAGTCTATCCTAGACAAAGAGACTGGCCCAAGAAATGCATCCTGAAGACTGAGTCTCTTTCCCTGGACCTCCATGGCAGTGCTTTGTCGCCATTTAACCCATAATGCAAACTGTTTATGTTGGTCCTAAGTTCTGATTTGCAAATTTCCATGAATGAGGCCATATCTCTAGCCTTAGCCTTGACTCACACTACTTATTGGAGTTAAAAGCTTGTATGCATCTTGGAGCCTGCTTCCTGCTGACCTGTGCCTGGACCAACTCTTGTCTCCTTGAGGGCAGCACATGTGCTTCATACAGTCATGTAGAAAGTGGGGTTCTATTATGTTTAGTTAGCTGGAGGGCTGTGAAAATTCCTGTCCCGAGAATAATTTTCATATTGAACAGTGATAGAGGAGTATGTAATTTATTATGGCTACTGCCCCAGGGCTTGTAGAAATATTCTCTCTGTGGGTGTATTTCTGACACCGTGGGTCTCTGGGATATGTGCAGGCAGAAGGGATAGTAAATCCCTAGGGAAAGACCATCATCAAAAGAGAAACATCCATATTCAAGGAAACTGCAGGGAAATTGGCTCCCTTTTGTGGTAGAAAATTAACATATAAATACATAGTCCAGATGTCAGCGATTTATCTCCCTCCCTAGCATAGGCTGAATGCCACAGGTGATGACCAAAGATCAGCATACTGAGGCAGCCCAGCTCAATCCTTTTGGGGGATGAGAGTATGTGAGAGAGACCAGCTGACAATGGATGCTGGTCAAGAATGCACAAAGTCCAGGAATCCTAGCTTGCCCTTCCTGCTGTCCCAGAGGATTTGTTTATGGATATCAGGCCAGTCTATGTTGTGCAGGCAGATGGTACTTTTTTCCAGAGACAAGAGTTCAGGTGCTGGGAGTTGTGAATGGTGCATGAGTTTGTACCTGCTGTCAACTAGGAACCCAAACCTGGTCATTATCAGAATCACCTGGGGACTTGTTAAACCTACATATCTCAAGAATGATAATTTCCAGAGATGGAGCCAATAAAGTCTTAATTCTCACATATCCCTACTCCAGTAGGTATTATAACCACCAGCCTGGAGAGGTTAGGACTTGGGAACCATTGGGTTAAAGTTATTGAAACCAAACTCACTTTCTTCCCCTGGTTCAGCTGGGGTTAGGAACAGCCCTAATAACAAAATGTCTGGTTATTTTCATCCCATTTGCAAGTCACTAAGGTAAAATACCTACACAGAAAAGGAACTGAGAAGAGTTGGAGAGGTGGTTTTACTCACCTTTGTTAGAGTCAGGGTCATCCTTGTCAAGTGTTCTCTCTGAGAAACTTTCTTAGCACGCAGAAACAAGGCCCTAAGCTGACAATGCTGACACAAACCCAGCCAGGCTAGCCAGGGAAGTGTTTGCTCAGGATCATAACACAGAGTACCTTATGGAGGAAAAAATCCAGCAGTAGGTTCAGAGGTTAGAACCAGGTGTCAGAGGGAGGAGGCAGAGGAAGCAGCAAAATATACAAGAATACATTCACCCACCATTTGCAGCTATTTATCATGTGAACATTATTTTTGTTCATCTGTTGGTTCATTCAAGGATCCAACCAACATTACAACGTGCCAGGGAGTGAGACATACAGTACAGTTAAATGAGCACTGGTTTCTGCCCTTCAGGAATAGATCATCTTGTGGAGGAATCACAGGTATTTGACAGGCACCAGGCATGGGAGACATGAACTCCCTTTTCCCTGCAGAAGGTATCCACAGCCTCAGGGTCCTTCCCATGAGAGTAGGGGGGCAGCTGCTACCAACTGCTGTAGTCATGAAGCAAGAAGGAATCTATTCCCACATTTATTCCTGAAGAGAGTGTTATAGTTTGGATATGAGGCTCCCCCAGAACTCCTGTGTTAATGCAGGGATGTTGGGAGGTGAAAAGATTGGATTGTGAGAGTTGTAACCTAGTCCATCCTAGTTTGAATGGACGAAGTGGGTGGCAGGTTGGGCATGGGTGAAGGTTGGTCACTGGGAGTGTGCCCTGGAAGGGTGCATCTTCCTTGTGGCCCCTTCCTCCTTTTCTCCCTCTCTTTGCTACCTGGCTGCCATGAGGTGAGCAGTTTTCTGCCACAATGTTCTGCCTCATCTTGGGCCAGAGCAATGGAGTTGGCTGCCTATGGACTGAGACCTCTGATACCATGAATCCAAGTAAACTTTTCCTCCTCTAAGTTGTTCTGGTCAGGTGTTTTGTTCACAGTGATGAATAGCTGATTTACCCAGAGAGCAAGACAATTCTGTGTTAATTTTACATGATCGTGCACTAAACTCAGCGGACATAACATTATCCAATGTAGTTCTGAAGATAGCTGCTAGGGGCAAGCACAGTGGCACATGCCTATAATCCCAACAGCTTGGGAGGCTGAGGCAGGAGAATCTCGAGTTCAAAGCCAGCCTCAGCAAAAGTAAGTCACTAAGAAACTCAGTGAGACTCTGTCTCTAAATAAAATACAAAATAGGGCTGGGGATGTGGCTCAGTGGTCGAATGACCCTGAGTTAAATCCCTGGTACCTATTTCTCCCCCTCCAAAAAAAATAGTTGCTATGATTTAAATGTGTTCAAGGAAATCATATGTTGGAAACTTAATCCCAAGATTCATATGTTAATGGATTTGAAAGTGGGCTTCTTGGGAGGTAATTAGAATTAGAAGAAGGCAGGGTCCCCCTGAAATATTACTGGTTTTATAAGAAGAGGAAGAGGCCTGAGCTAGCATGCTTGCTCTTTTTCAGCATGTGATACCCTCCATCATACCATGAGCAGGAAGGCCCTCACCAGGTGCTAATGCCAGGGTCTTCCCTGTGAGGGTAGGAGCCCCTCTCCTGGGAAGAAATAGATATTATTTAAGACAGAAAAGGAGTTCAACTGAAGCTAAGTTTATATGCAGCTAGAAGTAACTAGAAATACCAAATAGCAATGAGTGCAAATTGCTTTTCTGTACAAATAACATATGGCCTAGTTATTTACATTCCTGGATGCTTCAGGCCATTACATTAACCATGGCCAAACTCTGATGAAACTTTCACTCTTAGACCCCAAGTCAAAGCAGCAATTTTGGCAAGAATAGGCTTTATCTCCATGGAGAGGGGTTAAAACACACAACCCCTGTCCAGGAGATTGTATGTGACCACCCACTGGGCTGGTTGCAGATAGATTACCCAAAGACCTGGAGATATTTTTTGCTTTCATGTGAATAATCTAGCAATGCAGAGGCACAGCTGGTCTGAGCTAGAAGGCAACATTGGTTTTTCATCCTTAAACTCCAGGATTTAGAGTTTGCTGGAAAGTTAGAGGTACATCAGGTGACTGCATTCTATAAACAGTGAACTGTGGTAGCTCCCAATTCTCCAGAAGCAAAAGAAATTGAGAGTTTATCATGTGGGTTCATTACTACCTCTGTTGTCAGGAGAACCTCATAAGTCTGGAAAATATCCCCCTTTCTGGGGAAAAAGCAGAATGATGTTCTCATATTTTCTTTGGCTAAAACCAAATGGGACAAAAAGTAAATTTCCATTTCCTCCCAAGAATTTTACTTGGATCAGCTTATCTGGTTTTCACAAAATCCTATGATCAGGATTTCTTATTCACGTTCTTTGCATGAAGAGATTGAGGCTGGAGAATCAAAGTGCCTGTTCTAACTCTCACCCAAGCAAAATGATGAACAGACAGAAATCTGGACAAACAAGTTGTCTTGGTCATTTTGGGCTGCTATATCAAATTACTATCAATTGTAAGACTTGTGACTGACAGGAATTCATCTTTTAGCGTTCTGGAGGTCGGAAGTCCAAGATCAGGGAGCCAGCACAAGTGGGTTCAGGTGTGGGCTCTTCCTGGTTGCATACTGATGACTTCTTGAGTCATCACAAGGTGGGAAGACTACTGAGACAGCTCCAGGGGCCTCTTCTAAGGATTCTAATTGCATTCAAGAGGCTTCACTTTCATGACCTATCACCCCCCAAAGGTGATTGGTCCCAATGTGATGGTCCTATTACCATCACATTGAATTTCAATAATTTGCATAAAAGTCCCTTTATACCTCCAAGTCTCGGCTTAGAAGCAGGGAAACTGCACCACAGCCACAAGCCCACGGGTAGCTATTAGACTCTGAGGAGGCTCTGATTCCACCTGGTGGCTGAGTGCTCAGGGAAGATGGTTGGTGTGGGTGGTAGAACATAGACCTAAGTAGGAGGTAAGAAATAGAAAAACTTCCCCTCTTTTGCCCGGTCTGTTTTCTGGGTGGAAAGTCAGAACCTGTGGGTCCAAGATCCTCTTGGAACATCTTCAGAATGTCTGTCCTATAAATAAATTGATCCCTTTGAAACCTTGTCCAACTGAGATCAATCTTTCAGACCATATTTTAGAGCCTTGTGATATGAGATTCTCTGGGAAACACAAAAACAACAAAAAATAAACCTCTAAACTTGAAACATATACACCAAAATTCTTTTTTTTTTCCTCATGTCTTTACATAGTCAAAAAGTTAACATCTCAGTCTGAGGACTTCCCAAGTACTAGCTTGAGATTCTGCATGCATTGTAATAGTGACACATTATCAGTCAGCAAAGAGTGATAAGGATATATTATCCAAATGCTGGGCCCTTGGGCCACCTGTGAGCACATAGTTCTTC